>JAQFVV010012482.1:167500-329957 GCA_028023455.1 Epiperipatus broadwayi | reverse complement strand
TGAAGGACAGGAAATAAGAAGCTAGATCTAAACACTAAACTCTGAGCATTTATGGAAACAATTTCTGTTCAGCTTGCAAGTGTAAATTTTTTAGACACATACTGTCTTCAAAATCAGCATAGCAAGCCATATAGCTATATGGGTCTTTGACAGTGTTTTTGGTAAAACACCATCTGTTGATCATAAATACAAGCATTGGCAAGTTTAACTTGCTTTTTTGTTTTTCATAAATGTACCTTTGAAGTTTTTTTCTTGCAATGATATATATTGCAGAGGCTTCTACTATGTGGAGATACTGAACTGATATCAGACCCATATAGCTATCTGGCTTGCTATGCTGATTTTGAAGACATTACGTGTTTAAAAAATTCACGCTTGCAAACTGAATAGAAATTGTTTCATAAATGCTCAGAGTTTAGTGTTTAGATCTAGTTCTTATTTCCTGTCCTTCACTGATGATAGCAAAATCAGCTTGAAATCACAATCTGAAGGTGGAACTAATGAAAGAGATAGTGAATGCTTACTCTCACGTTTATGTAAACAAACACGCTTTGACGGTGTTTTTGGTAAAACGCCATCTGTTGATCATAAGTACAAGTGTTGGCAAGTTTAACTTGCTTTTTTGTTTTTCATATATATATATATAGTAATGGCTGCAGAAAGGAGTCTGCTATTAACTGAAAGAAGACCCTTTAATTCCTCTTGGAGGCCTTACAGGAACTGATCAGCATAAATTCCTAATGTCCACCCCTTACATTCTTGTCATTGCAACTATTATTACTATGTGATTATTCATATAGTATACGAACGTCGATGGGCTGCTCACCAACATGTAATAGCCAGCGTGGTTAGTTTATTGGCTTTCTATCTCTGACTTTAAGATCAAGAAACACCATGGCCTTTCTTCTCAGTGTCCTGATAAGGTAGAATGAATGTTTGTGTAAATGATATTTTTTTCCAATATATACAATTATGACAGACAAAAATATATCATGCCCCTTATCCCCAGGAGGCTATAAAGTCACCAATCAAGGCAGCAGTTGGTGGCTGAGGGTGGAGGATGCTAAGAATCCCCTGATTGTGAATGCAGACTGCTATTTGATGATGACTTTATTTAGATACAACAGCAGATCACTTTCAAGTAGATCGGAAGATTGAAAGAATTAGATGAAAAACTGTCTTATATTAAATAGGACATTATTAGACTTTGTGAAATTAGAAGAAAAGATGAAGAGACAATTGATTTAAAAAATGGACATATACTTTATAATATGTGTTGTTATAAAGATATTAAGTGTAATTATGGGCTTGTGTTAATTTTATATAGAGCTAGTAGATGTCACTATATATGCAGTATGGGTTATGTTTGTAATTAAGCCATATTGAAAAGGGCAAAAATTTAAAATTTGCCAAAACTTTATGTTATTTTTATTTGTGATGATTATATGACTATATTACAGTTATTGTTATATATCATTTCGTTGTTAGTAAAGATATTTTATTATATCTATGATTTATTTTTATTATAAAGGTACAAATATTGGATATACAAGTGGAGTAGGATTCATTATAAATAAAAAGTGGAAGAACAACATTGTGGACATTGATGGTGTATTGGACAGAGTGGCAATATTATTTCTACAACTTAATAGCAGATACCAAGTGCAGATAATTCAGGTTTATTCCCCAACAAGTTCTCATAGTGATGAAGTAGTAAGAGATTTTATATGGATGTACAAAAGGTTTTTGATCAGAGTAAACAACATTTTAAAATTGTTATGGGAGACTTTAATGCTAGAATTGGTAAACAAATGAAAGATGAAAGTGCTGTAGGTAATTTTGGTTATGGTAATAGAAATGAGAGAGGACATAGACTTGTGGAGTTTGCAGAAAAAGAAAAACTTTATATTATGAATTTTTTTTTTTGAGAAAAATGTTAAAAGGAAATGGACATGGAAGCATCCAAATGAAGGTACAGCAGAATTGGATTATATTTTGACTAACAGAAAATACATATTTCAAGATTGTAATGTTCTTAATAAATTTAACACAGGAAGTGATCATCGATTAGTAAGATGTAAGATATGTGTTAATGCAAAACTAGAGAGACAAAAATTATTAAAAAAAACAATATTTACAGTTGATATTCCTAATCTTCAGAAACATTCTAATGAATTTAAATTAGAACTTACAAATAGGTTTCAAGTATTAGTAGATTTTGAACATGATTCAGATTTGAATGAAATTAATATGAAAATAACTGATACAATTTTAAAAACTACAACAAAGATAGCTGGTAGAAAAAAGCAGCAATTGACCAATAAAATTTTTACTGAGACTAGAGAATTTATGAAGAAAAGAAGGAATATGAAGATATACAAAAATGATGCATTAAAATGGATTGAATATCTTGAATTTTGTAAAATGGTGCAGAAAAGAGTTGAATGTGATATAAGAAAATATAACTGTGAACTAGCTAGGAAAGCTGTAGAAGGAAATAAAAGTCTCAAGAATGTAAAACAACATTTTGGTATTGATAGGAAATTTATATCTGCAATAAGAAAAAAAGATGGAATTATTACTAAAAAGAGAGATGACATCATGAAATGGGTAGAAGACTTTTATCAACAATTATATAGTAATAAAGAACAAATGCGTCCTATATCTATTATGTCTTTCAAATTGCCCAGGATTTTTAAATGAAGAAGTGAGAGATGCAACTAAACATATGAAGAAAGGAAAGGCTCCAGGTAATGATGGAATTATAATTGATATATTAAAAAAAGGTGAAGAAATAGAATTTTTTTACAAAAGTTATATACCAAATGTCTAAATGATAAAGATGTACCAGATGATTGGAAGAATGCAGGATTAATATTAATATTTAAAAAAGGTGATAAAGAAGATATTAGAAATTACAGACCTATCAGCCTTTTATCAGTTTTATACAAAATTTTTACCAAGATAAATTACAACTCATCTACAGAGAACATTGGATTTCCACCAACCAAGTGAACAAGCTGGATTTAAAAGTGGTTTTAGTACAGTAGATCATATCCAGGTATTGAGAGAAGTTATAGAAAGGACAAATGAATATGAGTTGCCATTATGCTTTGGATTTGTAGATTATGAAAAGGCATTTGATTCTATAAACCTTTCTTCAGTGATTAAAGCATTGGATCATCAAGGTATAGATCCAGGATATTGTCATATTTTAAAGAATATTTATAAAAATGCAATAGCAACAATTAGATTACATAATGATACTAGGAAAGTCAACATTGAGAAGGGTGTAAGACAGGGTGACTCCATATCTCCAAAACTTTTTACAGCAGTGCTGCAAGAAGTATTTTGTGGATTAAAATGGGAAGCTAAAGGAGGAAAAGTAAATGGAGATTATTTAAGTCATTTAGATTTTGCAGATGATGTAGTTGTTTTTGCAAATAATGCTTTAGAGCTGCAGGAAATGTTGCAGGAGTTTTCAGATGAAAGTAGAAAAGTAGAACTAAAAATAAATGGTAAAAAGTCTTAAGTAATGTTTAATGGATTTTTTCAAAATATGAAAATAAAGATTGATTATGATGAGTTAGAAGAAGTTAACAATTACAAATATCTTGGTCAGATTTTTAATATTGATGGAAACATAATGGATGAAATTAATCATAGAATTAAACTTGGTTGGAGTGCTTTTGGTAGAAATAACTTGATATTAAAAAGAAATATGCCTTTGTGTTTGAAAAGGAAGGTTTTTAATAAATGTGTTTTACCAGTTCTTACTTATGGATCTGAGACTTGTTAGAAGTGCAATGCAGAGACTTCAGACCACTCAAAGAATATATGGAGAGATGCATGTTGGGAGTAACAAGAAGAGATTGAAAATGCAATATATGGGTAAGAGAACAAACAGGTGTTATTGACCTCATTGAAAAAATTAAAAGACTAAAGTGTAGTTAGGCTGGACATATTGCTAGAATAGATGATAATAGATGGACAATTGAAATCTTAAACTGAATTACCAGAGAGAAGACCCAGAAAGAGGCCACATGTGAGATCGATGGATGAAATAAAAAAAGTATGCAGGAGTGATGTGGGGAAGAAAAACTAAAGATTGGAGAAGATGGATTGAACTTGGAGAGACCTTCATCTTGCAGTGGATTGATAATGGTTGATGATGATGATGATGATGATAAAATAGCAACAATATGGTGACTGCATCAGCAATATAAAATTTGATATCATTAACCACTTCATATTTCCAAATCTATGTAATAAATCAGAATCAAAAATTTATTTGAAGAGAGAACACTTTAGTGAGTAATGATATCAATCCTTACATTGGGCAGACAAAATATGTAATGTAATAAAAACTATGTGTAAATTGGTATGTAAAATTACATAGAGATAATCTTTATCAGTTTCTATAATTAAGCTTCAATTTATGTAATGAAATTAAAGAATCTCCTTTTGTAATCCTGAGCAATTAAAAGCACTGTTAGTCATTTCTCAAAGGTGTCATAATCTAGTTTCTTTGAATTGTTTTACAAAAAAAGATTTAACACTTCTGATGCAATTCTATCTGTTCACATTTTCTTATGGATTCTTAATTATCACATTGTTGTATATAATATATGCATGGAAAATAAAATAGCAAGAACAAAAATTTCAATTTACCACAAGAGCTAATATTAATTTTATATAGTTCAACTGTACATGATTGCATCACGCATGCTCTTCTGGATTTCACAGAAGTTTTAAAAAATATAAAGATGAAATTGATGAAATCATAAGTGTATCACTAGAACTTACTCCAAACATAAAATTTGAAATTTCAACTAACTCTTGGACAATCACATTAAAAATGAAGCAGGCACATGTATCAGATGAACTTCCATATTGTAGTTTTATGCAATCAATTTCCATTACAGTTAGTATTGAGATCAGCAATATCTTCACTTCAAATATTCCAGAATTGTACATATTGCTTCTCAATGCAATGTTGGAAATTGCAACATTTGTGGCAAAATTGACAAACTTGGTCACATGTGCAATAATAATCATAAGAATACTTTATGGGCTAGTGTGGCTTCTAAAAATATAAAGCTAACTTTAGACATAAGTTATCATACAAACAATAAAATATTACCTGAAATACAATCCACAAATACTGCCCAGCAAGAACCTGATGTAGCACAATCCAGTCAAGAATGCAGCACCAGAACACTTTAAGAGATATACCACCAGTATATTGCTGTTATGAAAATTCCTCTCAAAATTCATTTATTGATAATCATTTACAACAAGTTATGGACTTCAACAATAGTTA
Source organism: Epiperipatus broadwayi (assembly GCA_028023455.1). Taxonomy (NCBI): domain Eukaryota; kingdom Metazoa; phylum Onychophora; class Udeonychophora; order Euonychophora; family Peripatidae; genus Epiperipatus; species Epiperipatus broadwayi. The sequence continues at coordinate 324,634 of JAQFVV010012482.1, read as the reverse complement.
TACACAGATTTTATTTCATGTATCATAACCAAAATATTACATACACTAAAAATTATCCAGAAATAAAAATAAACCAAATTGTGAAACACCTAATAAAGTTACCTTCTCTGCCAATGAAAATAGTAAAAGATCTACCATACTTGACCAACATCAATTATGCTAGCAAAAACCATTGTTCCAACTCTTCAAAAACATAATATATCATGCATAAAAATAGCCACAGTAAATGTGCAAGGTCTTAACTCATACAATAGAATTTCACAACTATGTCAATTTCTATATAATCACCATGCTGATATTTTTGTCATTATGGAAATAAAAATTAATTTATCTATCAAACCAATCATTGTTAACATTGTAAACAATAAATACATATTTGCACATAAGCCTAACATCAGACAAGCTCAATGAGTAGGTATTCTAATTAGTACATAATTTCCACTGATAAGATTAAAAATAATATTCATGTCAGTTAATGCAATCATTATTTCTTTTATTTTTCAGTCACAATTATACTATGTTATAACAATATATTGATGCCAAAAGGCAAACGACATCATCAATATTCTCTTCACTGCCCAAAGTAAAATCCTACATAAGAATGGTTTAACTTTCATGCGTGCTGATTTTAATTGTTCCTATAATCTTCTCTCATCCATTTGAAAACTAAATCTCAATTTACTGGTCTTGCTACCACTACTGTTATTCTATCTTTCAAAGGCTGAACCATTTATTGGAGGTCAAGGATCTTCTCTCATTGATATCTTTTTGTTTCTCCTACTAATCTCAAAACATCGATTCATTTGTCTAATATTTTATTTTCTGACCATATCTGTGTAACTCTCACACAAAATACCTTTCCAAATAAACTAACAATTTATAAATTTACATTAAAGTGGAAAATTCATGTGAATTTAAATTAACTATTGATGATATCTCTAAGATATTAATTTCCAATAATTATTTTTGTTTGCTGCAGAATCTCTTTTCAATTTCCTATACCATTGATTCAGTGTGCTCTGGATGGAGTAAGTAAGCCAGAAAAGACCACTATATTCCTACACCAATATTGAGCATTTCTTTTCAAATATATTTTAAATGATTATCTCACCAGATAGATGCACATTCTTGTACTGGATGAAAATCATTGCTTCTTCAATGATACCCTGCTACAGATGTAAATTCCTTTAAGCATGATTGTTTTATGCTAACATTACATTTTACATTGACCACATCGATATACCAGTAAACTAGCATTAGTTTGGATGTGAACTTTTGGCCTGAAATTAAAAGATTTGAGTCATTAAAATGTATATTCTATGTAATGTATTTACACTATTATATTCCTACCCCAATATTGAGCATTTCTTTTCAAATATATTTTAAATGATTATCTCACCAGATAGATGCACATTCTTGTACTGGATGAAAATCATTGCTTCTTCAATGATACCCTGCTACAGATGTAAATTCCTTTAAGCATGATTGTTTTATGCTAACATTACATTTTACATTGACCACATCGATATACCAGTAAACTAGCATTAGTTTGGATGTGAACTTTTGGCCTGAAATTAAAAGATTTGAGTCATTAAAATGTATATTCTATGTAATGTATTTACACTCAACAAAATACTAAAATAATATCAAATATGTTAAACTGATCCATTTGTGCATATAACCTAAATTAAATATATTCAATAATTAATTCAATCCTTGAATTTTTTGTGTGGTGTGTGTGTGTAATAAAATTTTTTTTAATTAGTTCTGGCATTTGCTTATTTTGTATTTTATTAATAATATTTTGAAAATCAAGATTAGAAATTTTGAATTTACCATGTTTTATTATAAAGCTCAACTTCTCCAAGAACTAGCAACTGGGGCTTTTGGTCACAATAAAAGTTAAACATCATCCATACATATCTGCCTGTCTTTATAATTTTTTCTAGGTTCAAGTCATCTAGTGGTGCCCTGGTATGGCAGATAGAGTTGGGAAATTACAACCTGACTGTTATTATTGGCTAGCTAATGTGGTTCAAAATGCTTTAATCATGAGTACCTTGAGAATTTTAGGAAATTGTGCCAGTAACAAAAGTTTGTTGAAATGAACAGTTTTTTTTTGTTTTTACATAAAGTTATAGAGTTGTATGTGATATAGATGTACTGCCAGAAAGTATATTTGTGCACATATGCATTCATGCAAAAAAAAAAAAAACTTGTAAAATATAATATAGAAAAATAATTTTAGCAAAGACTGATTAATAAAAAAAAAAAGGACAATAAAAACTGTTGAATGGGAGGTGCATGCACAGCTGATGTAAAGATGGGAGAATAGACATATAAATATTTTTCTGTAACTACTAACCAAAGGAATCATTTAAAATATGTTTTAATGAATGTTTACTAACACTAAGTATTTTTTTAATCATTTTTTTTGTTTTTGAGGAAGTTCAATGATATGTAATGGTATACATATATGCCATTACATCACTTTCAAATAATAATAAAAAAGATCGCTGAATGAAATTGCTCTCAAATAAAAATCTGATTTATTACTTTTCTATTAATTGTAAAATTAATATTTTTTATTTTAGATAATTATATTTTTGATTAATGCTAAGATAAAATGTGATTTATTATTAATTGTAGAATTAATATGCTTTGGCAGTTGTTTCTACATTCATTCAACATTTACATTATTTCAATATGTAGTTTTTTTTTTATGTGTCAAAGCATCGGCCAGAAAGTGAACCCGCAAACCCAGGACAACTGCTTGTAAGTTATAAGATTTTAGTATTTCGAAATTATAAGCTTGATTTCATAATTTTTACATTTATTGAACATGTAGTTTTTAATTAATATATGTGTCCATTATTTTTTTATTATTTTTTTTCTGTTTAAGTATTTAAAATTTGGATTTTAGAAATTATAAGCTTTTAGTATTTTGAAAGTTATTCATTCCTTCCATTTGTTATATTTTGTATATTTTTCATGTGATTTGATCAAGCATAGTTGTGTAAAATTTGCATTAAAATTTTTTAATTATTGATGTAAATTGTAATTTTGTAATGAATGGTCATATCATGACCACATGTGGATTATCTGGTGTCATTATCACTTGGATGTATCAGCAGTGATTTTAGACAGTCCTTGGAAATGAAAATGGCTGTGAGCACACTTTAAATCAATACATATTTTTTATACTGAATATTTGACCATTACATATAGTTAAATTTAAATATCAAGAGCTCATTTTGATGATATGACGTGATGAACCCAAATGTGGACCTTGCTACTTTTTCTCATCACCATTTTCCTGTGCTAATGCCATGTGAAAATACTTTGGATTAATATCTGCTGTATTTTGATTTTTTTTTTCGATTTTCTATACTTTAAATATTGTTAGTATTTTTTGTCAGGTTTTCGTCTTGGTTTAGCAATTTGTTTTGTTGATATACTTTGGATAAGTAGTTGTACTTGTTTTGATATTAGTAATTGATTGTGGCAACAGATTTTATTTTATTTTTTTATTGATTTTATTTTTATAAAATTTCGGATGTTTTTTTTATTTTTCAATGAAATTTGAAATTTTTTATGTAGACTAGATAAAATATCAGAAACAGATGTAGGCATATTAGCTGTTATGTCAAAGATTGTTTATATGTTTGATTATGTCAACAGTGTTTCTGTGGCTTCCCCTAATGACAAAAATGACTTAGAGAATTTACTAAATCAACACCAAATGTATATTATTTAGTAAAAGGTTCTGTGTTCTTTCAAAGTTTTATTATATTTGTACAAAATATAAACATTCTTACATGCAGAAAGAGCAATCTTGTGTTTTTGTATTCTTATTTGTATCAATTAACCTTTAATGATTATTTATCGCTGTTTAACATCAAAGTCGGATTCAAATAAGTTACTTTTCTTTTTTCTTTTTACTTTTGGCGTCATTTATTCTAGAAACTTCTTTTTAAATATACAGTATATGTATTTAATCTGACTTTGATGTTCAACGATGATAAATAATTTCTAAAGGTTAATCAATTAATTGTAAAGGTTAGTAATAATTTTTTTTGGAATTTTAGCATCACTTTTTCTGAAAACATTTTTTAAATAAATTCATTTTTTATTTGTCAGATCCAAGTTTAAGGAAATTGAAATAAGAAGACAATCTAAGTAAAGTAAAAGCGGCATGATGATTAATACTGAAACTATTTATTTAATGTGTTTAATTCTTCGTGATTCATATTTACCAATAGTATAACACTGATCACTGCTGATTGTAAACAAGAACTCTATATTACGCTATATATTTAACTTTTTGTGCAAATAAAGATTATTTTGAAAAAAAAAAAGAATTTTTTTTAAAAATCGATACTACGATTGTGATATTTATGTTGTATTTGTAAAAGTATTTGCCTTGGTTTTTTTTCATTCGGACAATAAAAATTATTTATTTTTTCAGCAATGTATTACTATCTAATTAAACTATACATTATTAATTAATTAAACGATTAGAAAAAAATGATTAGACTAAGCAGAATAAAAATTATTTCCCCTGATTCCAATTATATAATTTTTTTTATTTCCGTAGCATATTTTTTATATTTGTTATCACAGTTTATTTTCCCATTACCATATATCAAAATAATTATATGTACATGTGGATATGTTTGCATATCTCACGATAAAAAAAATATTTTAGTTTTAAAAAATGATTAAAATTAATTAATGAATATAAATATAAGTATATGTGAATGTCAACAATACAATATATTGATATATCCTTTTTTAAAAAATCAATATATATATATATTCAAAACGAATATTAAAATTTCTAAGAAAAAAAAAATATCCAAAAAAACTGAAATTCATAAAATAATTGTTTATTAATAAATTCATAAAAAAATATATTTAAATTTTAATTCCATTAATCTGATAGTAATAATAATAAAAATGATAACGATTGAACATATTTATTAAAAAAATTTATTATTTTAAAATAAATATTATATATAACATTTATAAATATGATAACTACTATATTTATTCTTTAATCAATGCAGTAAAAGTATATGTAGCTTTTCGTAATTATTTCATTTTATTGTTGTATATACGAATTAAAGCTTTTCTATTTTATATTACTTACATAATTATTTTTATAGATGAAATTTGTTATAAGAGCAATATGACTTTTAGCCTGAATTAAAAAAAAATGGCATTTTTTGAGAATTTTTAATATTAGAATTAACAGAAATATTTTTGTGCTACATTGACATTTTTAAAACTAAAATAGCAATTTTAAAATAATTGGAAATCAATTACAATTAATTAAGATTATAGAAAATTAATAATTGATTGTTGTAAAGAAAATAACAACAATAACATGTCATAGGCATAAAATTTTAACAACAATAAGCTTTAATTAATTATCAAAAATAAATTAACAATGTATCTTTTTAAATAATTACAATCTTCTTACACCTTTTAAGCAAAAAATATTTATTATTATAAATACAGTTTCGACTGCTCTTCGCTGTCTTTTTTGCTTAAAGGTGTAAGAAGATTGTAATTATTTAAAAAGATATTTTGTTGTATATGAAGAAGAAAAATTAAGGAAGAGGATGAAGTGTTTATAGAATTATATAAAAGTAAATTAACACACAACCACATTTGCAGAAGATTTACGAGGTTGATTAAAGAATTAAAAAATGCAGATTATAAGCTAATCCTGATCCAATTAATACTTGTTCATTGTGTTGTCAAAATGAAAGATAAAATTAAGTTATCAAATTTACTAATCAATGTTAGAACATAATTTTTTTATTATGGTTAAATTCTTAACTCTCAACATTATTCGGTTATGGTTTTACTTAATTTTAAAATCTTCTAATCATAATGATCAAATATATTTAATTGATATAAACAATTTAGTAGCTATTGCAAAATTATTCAAATTCAGATTTAAAAAAATCCCATTGGGGTTGTATCAAAATGAACAGAACATTAATGGAAAAGATTAAGCTTCCGAATTTTAACGTAATATGTGCAATATAGCAAATTTCAAAATAATAATTTCCATTCTTATAGCAGTGATAGCATTACATAGCTTTATAACATATCTAATTATAATCTAATTATCTACATTTTTAATAAATGTTTAAGTGGTTATTTCTTAAAAGTTCATGTACCCATATGAGAACAAAGAGGAGCTATCAACATACCACTGCAACAGCCAAAAAAAAAAATAATTGAACGATAGTTGAATGTGAGTTTATGGATATTTGAGATTGGAAATGATTCTCTGAAAACTTTTAGATCTTAAGTTTATTATGTTTTAATTGAAATAAATAATGACTACTATGTGATGAAGGAGAAAAGACTTCTGATAATTCCAAGCCAGAAAATAATGGATTTTTCATAAAGTATAGATCAGAATTATAGCCTAAAATATAACTCCAACTGTTGAATTTATTTTTTCATATTATGAGACAATGTAATTTATTATAAACATATAAGATGTTAAAAGAAGAGGGTTGTTAATGAAGAAAAAAGAATTAGCAATTATATTAATAGTTTCTAACATCTTAATAATGAATATCTCTTTAATAAGACTAAAAACAAACAAAAAAAAAAAGGTAATTCATTCTATAGGAATGATTATTAGAACTTTTCTGTGTATAATAAGAACCAAAGAATATTATTTCTATGTTAATAAGGCACTCCTTACTCGTTTGTACACATGGAATATATATATATATATATATATATATATATATATCCATATATATATATATATATATATATATATATATATATATATATATATATATGAAGTTCCACAGGTTCCATATACATAATTAAATAACAATGTGCATCACTGCATCAAACTTCGTTTTATATAATGTGTCACCTTAAAATGGATGTGACAATTAATATAACTGCAGTCAAAATTATTTTATTCAAAATCTCATAATACATACAAACATTTTATTATCATTAAACATGGAAGAAATAATTTCAATACGAAAATAATCACATGGTCAATCGCTTGGGAGGTCATGTGATATTAAGCATTTAAAATAACAAATTTAGCTTTAATTCAGAAATTTTTAGCTTATTAATTAAGCAGATTATTTGTCAATCTAATGAAAACAAAGTAGAAACGTGATGCTCTTTGAATATATTAATTTATAGCTTCTTTTTTTTTGTTTAATTTTAAAATCTTGTAACAATTAATTGATTTGCTATACTGTGTTTCATACCGTGTGTACTTAATGCAGAATAGAATGGCAGATTATGTAACTTAAGATTTATAAATTGCACCTTTAATGGCAGATTATGTAACTTAAGATCCATAAATTGCACCTTTGTTTGCTATTTCCAATGTTTAAACTCATTAAAAATTCCTAAACAATAACAGAAGTCAATTCATGACTAAATTAAAAAATGTTACTCATCTGATGGTCATAAAAATGTGAGCAGCCCTCAAATTTTTTTCAAAAATTTTAGAAGATGTCACATTTTTGTAAATAACATGATACAATTGTTAAGACAGCATTATTTGTGACGTGTTGTGATAAATGTGAACTTGTAACTAAGACAAAAAATAATTACTGGGTATATAGAAAGTTTATAAGTAATTAGTAAACACTTTAAGAAAAAGAAGTAATAGTAGTAGCAGCAGTAGTAGTAGGAGTAGTAGTAGTAATAATAATAATATAAAATCACATGATCACCACTTCTTATGCTTGTGTATAACTGTTGTTAAAACAGGCAAAACTCACTATACATACTGCCACACACAGCAAGCTAGAGTAATCAATGGATGCCAGAAGGCTTGTGCATAAAATCCCCATCTAGTACCTACTCATCCAATATCCCCAGACTAGTTTCTGGCTTGTGGCCTTTGTCAGTGAAGAGCCTTGCATCTGAGAGCACTGCATCTAGATCTTAGGATCTAATGCAACCCTCCAGCATCCACCTTTTATCTTCAATTAACTACAAAACTATGAGTCTTAAACTGAAAACACCTTAAGGTTTTCAATCCAAGCCCATTACTCTAGCTCGCTCTGTGTGGCAATACGTATAGTGAGTTTTGCCTGTTTTAACAACAGTTATACACAAGCATAAGAAGTGGTGGTCATGTGATGTTTATTGGCTTAAAACCAATTATGCCTAATAGGATAATGGTGGCTATGGTTATTAAAGAACAAAAGACACCAAAATGTATGGGTACTGAACTGATTTCAGATGCATATGACTATATAAGCTAATGGACTTGGGTTGAGAACCTTAACATGTTTTCAGTTAAGACTCATAGTTTTGTAGTTAATTGGAGATAAAAGGTGGGTGCTGGAGGGTTGCATTAGATACTAAGATCTTGGTGCCATGCTCTCAAATCCAAGGCTCTTCACTAATGAAGGCCACAAGCCAGAAACTAGTCTGGGGGATATTGGATAAGTAGGCACTAGATGGGGATTTTATGCACAAGCCTTCTGGCATCCATTGATTACTCTAGTGTGCTGTGTGTGGCAATACATATAGTGAGTTTTGCCTGTTTTAATAATATAATAATAATCTAAAAAAAACTTTTTTACTTAATTTGATTTTTTTTTGTTCAGCAATTACAACTATCTAGTAATGGGCAATTTGATGAAATTATAGCAATTTTTTTTAATTTGTTGATTAACAGAAGCATGGTTACTGAAAAATGTTAGAGATGATAATCAAAAGCATTCTCTATAAAATAATTTGACAAAAGCTTTATATATTAGCATCATTATAATTAACTTTTATTCTTATCATCTCATTTCATTCATTATCACTCCTTTAGAGTGAAGTTCTATGTGAATTAACCTAGTTTCTTTACATCACTTTAAGAAACTATTTAATATCCACTCATCTCACAATTGGTCACTTTCTAAATCTCTTAAAATCATTCCTATCATCTTTCTATTATTTCTGAAATCAACATGTTTAAAACAACTTCATTTAAAGTTTTTCAATTTTTAAAGTAATATCAATGATACAAATATGTTTCTCTTTCAACTATATATTTCATTTATGATCCTTTTTTGACAATATCACCATATATATACACACCTGGGTCTTGTTTTATGCAGTAGATAAGTTCCTCAGAAAACACACACAAAAGAAATCATACAAAAATAGACTTACCTTGATAAATGGGGAATACATACTGTAATTTTCAAAAATTATGTAAACGCAAAGTAACAATGTAAAATTATTTTAAAATTCACATAAAGAAATAAAATATGACTAATAAAAAATTTCAAATTTGAAAAAAATTGATACAAGACAACCTTTTTTTACTTTTTTTCTTAACTACAGTATTTAATTTTATTCAAAACAATATATTTTTATGCATAATTTACATTAGTTGACATTTTTTCATACATGTACAGTATTTTAATCATTATCACTATTTGATGATATGCAAGTTCTTTTGTAAACTAGTAAGACATCAGATTCATCACAAGAGGAAATACAACTAATGCCAACTTTATTTTTTTTAATTGCTCTTATAGTATACTCACCCAAAGTAAAATGTTTTTTAATCACTGTTGATCCTTCCCATTTTGCTAAGCGATCTAAAATTGAATTTTTTATTTCCAAAGAAATTCATTTTGTTGGGTGTTTTTCCTCTTCATTAGGTAAACTAAAAGTTTAAAATAAAAATAAGAACTTAGACTTATGATAACAAAAAGACACCTACTCACCGCTGCTGGGCAAAATTTAATTAAAACTAACAATTAAAAATTAAATTTTTATTTTTGACTTTAATTTTTTAATTTTCAATTCTGTTTAAAAATCAAATTTCATTGTTTCATATCACATTAATTTTAGATCCTATTACATAATTTTTAAATTGTTAATTACAATTAAAAATCAGATTTTAATTTTTAATTGTCAAATTTAATTGTGCCCACCTCTGTTACTCACCTTTTAAAAATAAACTTGCAGACATTAAATGATTAATTGATTATGTAGTCTTTTTTTAAATGATTAATTGATTATGTAGTCTTTTTTTAAAAAGCAAAAGTAGAATTGATTTAAAATGCAAAACCAACAATATGCATAATATAGGCATCTATAATGTTTGAACAGATTTACATTATAATCTTGTAAAATTTATTACTTGCAGACACTAAATGATTAATTGATTACATACTCTTTTTTAAAAAAGCAAAAATAGAATGATTTAAAATGCAAAAATAGAATGTGATTTAAAATGCAAAAACAACAACATGCATAGTATAGGCATCTATAATGGTTGAGCAGATTTACATTATAATCTTGTAATTTTATTACTTGTGGACACTAAAGTAATTGATTACATACTCTTTTTTTTTTGAAAAGCAAAAATAGATTGTGATTTAAAATGAAAAAAACAACAACATGCATTATATAGGCATCTACAATGTTTGAACAGATTTACATTATAAACTTGTAAAATTTAATGTGTGTATATAAAATGGAGAAATCCTGATTTTAAGTAAATTATGAACTTCTTTATTGCATAAAATCTATTACACTATTATTATAAAGCACTGAAAATATTGAAATTATTAGATGGAAGGCAAACTCCAATATGTACTATTACTTTAAATATGACATGTGAGTGTGCAAAATTTATATTTAAAGTAATAGCACATTATCAGAGCTTGACTTCTGATCTAATACTTTTTATTACATAAAAGAAAACCACATACAAAGATATTAAGAAAAAAACATGGATTGCATAACTTCAAAACTGCATTTAAAAAATCTGCATAAAATAAGACCTGGGTGTATATTGTAATGTTTTTTTTTTACATTTTAAGTTTGATTAGGTCTTTATTTTACACAGTATAAAGTGCAAGTTAATCAAACTATGAAAAGAAAGTATATTCTGATCATTTATGAGTCTGGATATTTCAAGAACATATCTTTCCTGATTAATGAACCTAATATTATTTATGATTTTAAATTGTGGGTAGAATCAGTTTTTAATTCATATAGAGGGCACCAGAGTCAATAGACTCACTGATTCTGCATGCATCACATCGTGACTTACAAAGCAAATACTTACAAATGATTTTCCATCACTTAATTAATTTATTCTAAGAAAATATTTTTAGGGCTTAATTAATAAAGCATATTGGCAAGGTCATTTACTCACATTTTTACAACTAATTAACAACATCTATAAACTAAAACTTAAGTATGTAACTAACTAAAATTAAGCACATACAATGAAAGTTTCATATTATTAATAAGTTTTATTACACACATTAAATAATTAAACAATAACAATTATTTATAATATTGGAAAGAATACATATACACATAATCATATATTTATATTCAACACTTAGTTCAAACAATTTATTATTAGGAGTTAAATAGTAAATATCTCTTTCTTTTGTCAAAATTAGAAATTTAGCATGTTAAAGTTAGTACACAAATCCTTCTGATTTAAATATGTATTAGAATATGGTCATTAACTTACCAGTAAGCTTCTATTGTTTATGTAGATGATTGATTATCATAGTAGTCCAGTTTCTTTTGACAAGTAGTCTGTAGTATCAGTTTATGGTTTCATTCTGATATTACTTCCATATCTGATCTGTATTTAGGTAAGGCTATATGAAGCTTTTGGTGACATTTTTGAGAGAAAATGCTGGTGAATGATCTAATTCTGCTCATGCATAGAGAATAGATCTAGTTTAGTAATAAGTGATAGCATTTTTTTTACTTTGAAAATGCTACACATGAGAAAGTGCCCAAAACACACATAGGAAAAAAGGCCAATCCTAAACATGTCTGCTTCTTTTATACCCCATGATCATTTTTGAGATGTTCTGCATATATTCTTATCTTTTGTTTTATTCTCATTCTATAATCTTCTACATTCCTTGCTACTTTTTAGTTAAAAAGTCTTTTTATGACTTATTTCCATAATTTGTAATCAGAGCATAAAAGATTTTTCTGTGATTATAATCTTTTGCATTTATAACTTTTTATCTGAATAGCTAATCTGTATGCACTTACAAATACAAATAACTTTCATTCTATGCACATAAAAAAATTACACTAACTAATAAAATAAACTAAATTACATTCATTGATGATTTTTAAATTTTACTTCTATTAACTCTTACTCACTGCCAACATGCTTGAATTGTATATATGTAAATGGTTATATAGCACTGGGATAAGGGGATGAGAATAAAATAGTGGTTTGAGCTTATTTTATTCTCAATACATTAATCATTATAGAGACTTTTTAAATCATGTCCTGGTCTTATAAGATTTCATGGACCTAGCATTATAGGTACCCTTTTTTTCACTATTTTCTAAAGTAAATGTGTTTGGGCCATCTTTTTATGCAATCTGGTAAGTCCCATCATACAAGTTTTGGAAATTTTTGAAAATATGTTTTCCAGTTTGACTCACAGGGTTCACTTTGACCCATACCATATATCCTTCTTTAAACTTATCAGTCATGACTAGTTTTTTTGCAGTGTCTGTAACATGGCACAGTATTCCAATTTCACCTTTGCCTTTTCTTGATCTCTTTTTTTATCAATATTTTCTGGGAGAGTGGATAATGAGGATTTATATAATCAAGGTATTTCTTTGCTGAATTGAAGCTTTATAGATGTAAACCCAGTGGATTCATTACACATCCAATTTATGTAATTTAATACCCAGGGATACTGTTTCAGCCATCCTCTATAGTTGGAAGCAGTATATACCTTGAAGAGGCATCACAACTCTCTCACCATCTGCTTGCATGGGTTAGACTGCAGATTCCATATGGAGTACATGTTTTAGTCCCATCTTCTATCAACTCATGCTATTCATGAAATGTGAAATGTGTACCATGGTCTGACAAAATGGCCCTAAGTCTACCTATTTTCTCAATGTATTGTGTCTCAATGGCTTGTATGACATTCCTAATATTTGCCTAGGATACAGGATATGTGGATACCCACTACAAAATATGTTGTATACTATTAGTACATATTTTATTTCTCTAAGAACAAGCCACATCCCATAAAAATCAATAGCTATCAGATCATTTGGTTTGTTAGAAATGATAGGACTCAATGGGCCCTGATATGACTCATTTGCTGGTTTTGTCTTTTGGCAGATTTTGCATGCACTTACGATGCTGAGAACCTGAGCTCTCATATTCAGCCAGTAGAACCATGTTATCAATAAGTCTTCTACTATAACTCCATAATGTCCATATAAATGGTGGGTGTACATAATTTCTTTTTGTAATCTCTAGTATATTCATCTTCTACTGATAACTTTGTAGATTTGTTATGTACCATGGGATCCCTTGTTTCAATCAGTATCTATTTCTGGTGCTAGTTTCCAACATTTTTCCTTCTATTTCATTTTTGAGTTCTAATTGGTCAATAATTTTTTGTAGGTGAGGCTTTGCTTTTGTACTTTTCCCAGGTGTCTCAATCTTTCTTCCACTACAGCATCCTCCTCCAATTCTACATTCATCAAACAGATATCTTCCATTTGCTGATGATTTTGAGCCCCAAGATGAATATTCTGGCTCACTGTGTTGACAAACACATTTATGGTCTCTTTACAACCCACTTCATGCACAATACCTAGTTACAATAGCCAAAGATACAACTTATTGGACTAATAATCTGTTATACTTAAGTACAATTTTAATGAGCTTAATTATATTTTTAATATAACTTTGTCAGTGGTCAACTAATGGATTGTGCAGTAAGGAAATATTTGTAATTTATAATCATCAACATTATTTATATTCCCATGGCATTCCAGTACCACATAATACCTCTTATTATAATTTTTAATTTCTAGTCCAATGTTTACCCATAAATTTTTGCTTTCAATCTTTCTGTTAGATAATTAGTTATAAACATAAATCAGACATACACATATTTATAATATGTTAGAAATATTTGGGCAGGCAATATTACAAAAGTAGGTCAACTATATCCCTTTTAACTTCTAAAAATAAAGAAAATTTTTATTATTACACAGTCATTATTAATAATCATGGAAGAAAAAAAATCTTTAAAAATTGTCAATAAAGAAAACATTAATAATAATAATAATAATAATAATAATAATAATAATAATAATAATAATAATAATAATGAGATATTATTTTATATAGTACGAATGTTTATTTATGTAATAGTTTAGGTTAGAATGCATGCTAAGAGTTATCCAATAATAATAATAATAATAATAATAATAATGGTTTTTATGTTTTTATGTTGTTAGGATGCAAGGATAATACTAATAATAATAATAATAATAATAATAATAATAATAATAATAATAATAATAATAATAATAATAATAATAATAATAATAATAATAATAATAATAATAATAATAATAATAATAATAATAATAATAATAATAATAATAATAATAATAATAATAATAATAATAATAATAATAATAATAATAATAATAATAATAATAATACAGACAATTAATGCAATAAACAAAATTAGCATATTCTCACTTTAAGTTCATAATTATTATTATGTACTTTTTTTCTCTAAACTGGTGGATATATAAATATGTGCACATGAGAGATGAAGGCTTTATGTATTGAACATAATGAGTTCTTCCATAGAGAAATTCATGAAAAAGTTCAAAAGCTTTAATTAAAATTCAATTTTAAATATTCACTAAAATATGTACATATTCAACCTCGCAAAATCAATCCAACAAGTTGCATATACAAATGTAAAAAGAAAATTCTCTAAAGCATTTTGCTAAACATAAAAAAAGAAGAATGAACTTTTCAAATTCATTATTTTTGTGTGGTATTTCTACTGACGTTCAATTTTTTTTTACCAATAGTTGAATTGTTTTTATATAAGGCAAGTAATGACTTTGACCATCATATTATTCATTGATAATAAGAAAATTAAACAATGTTAAAGTTAAACCTTAAGATTGTTAAAAGTATGTGGCAGATAAAAATATCTTGATAATGTATTATCTATACTTAAACTAGCCATGGTCTGATAAACAAATAAGAGAGTTCCATATTTTTCTCTAAGCTATCTTGTCAAACATAAAAAAAGAAGAATGAACAATTCAAACTCATTATTTTTTGTATGGAATTTTTGTTAATTTTTAATTTTTTTTACCAATAGTTGAACTGTTTTTACATAAGGCAAATAGTGATCATCACATTGTTTGCATCATTCATTGATTATAAGAAGTTCAAACAATGCTAAAATGTAATTAATAGTTAAAACTTAAGAATGTTAAAAGCATTTAGAAAATAAAAATATCGATAAGAGAGTTTCAGATTTTTCTAAATATATGTAATATGTATATATTTGCTATTATGTAAAAATTATTGCAGCAAGTAAAATAAAAACATTATTAAAAAAGATTATGTAGTGTGCTTCTATTCCTAAAATGTCATGCTTCATCACTGGTGCACATATAAATTCAAGATCACTTTGCATGAATGTCATAATTCTAGTTATAAAGTTCACTTCCATGGTTAATAATTGGTGATTAATGTTTCTCAACAGGGCCTTCTGGTTTATATGCAGTCTTTCCTATAATACACAAACATACTATAATAATTCTGTACTAGTTTGCTGATCTGGGTCTCATAGAAAGCATTGGTTATGAAATTACCTTTTTTACATGAATTGCATTCTCTCTCCAATTGGGAGACTATTCATATAACACATTTACCAGGCAAGAATGTTTCAAGCTAATGGCAGCCATCTCTGGTAAACAAATGTGATCAGAGCTTATAAAAGTTGGGCTTTACTTATTCATGTTAACTGTTTTATTAGAGAAATTGTTATTTTCCATATCTTTATATTGCAAGTGAACTTGTAGCTTAGGCTCAATAATAAGCAATTTGTGGTAGTGGCTGAATATTTTTAGTGGTAAGTTTTCTTCCTTCACTCCAGCTCAGTTACAGATAGAAGAGAAAAATAACAATAAAGACACATATCTTTTATAGCCAACAATTTCTGAATATGTGACCAAATCCATACAAAATAAATTAACAATAATTTTACTTCTCTTCATTATTGGTTTTTTACTTAATCTATTTTTTTTTTTTTACAAAAGAAATAAATGACCAGATTGTTATAGAAAACTCCCTTCTATTAATAATTTAACTTTTAGAAAAAAATTGTATCAAGTTGTTGTTTTGTTGTTGTTGTTTTTTTCAAAATTTATTAAACGTGAAAACTTTATATGAATTGCTTAGCCATGCAGAACTTTACACATATTTTATATCATTGAAATACATTAATTAAATACAACAAAGAAATATAATTCGAATTTTTTTTTTATTAAAAAAAAATATCTCTTTATTTTTAGTGAATAAACATTGAAGGGTTTAAACCAATGTACCATAATGTTCTGGTACAGTATGTATGTGTATAATGTGTTTGTTAGGTTTACATTTTGTAACAAAGTTATAAAAAATAACCTTTTGAACATATTTATTGACAAAATTTTAAATTACATTTTATAAACTATTTTGCAAGTTATAATCACATTTTATTGTTATTTTTCAATAACAAAATTCAGCCAAGTTCCAGCAGCAGCTAAGTTATATTTAATCCATTGAATATTTTTGAATATTACATCTAGACTTTTATTATATTCTTCTTCATTCCATTTCTTATGTTTTCCATATTTATCTTTTAGTTCTTTTAACTATAACAAATAAGAATATACTGTATTAGCATGCTATATATAAAACTTTAAAGTTAACTTATAAAAAAATGAAATTAATTACAACCACAGAAAAACATAGTGTTTTCCTGAAGGTTTGTAATGATGGTATTTTAATTATATTTATATATTGGACTAGTTCCATCATCTAATATATGTATTGAATGTCTTTAAAAAATTTAACTTTATTTACATATTCCCTGTGTGCTCTAACAGTTGAATGCATTTGGAATATTTAAATAAAATTAATTTTTTCTAAAGACATTCAATACTTATAGTAGATAATTTAAATAATCCAATATATAAGTACTACAGAAAAACAGTTTTTTATTTGCTATTATAAACCCAAACCCTTATATTTTAATTAACAATTCAATAGCTTAATAATTGTAATTTTTAACACACACAAACACACCTATATATTTATATATGAGTGTGTGTGGATGTAAAATTAAAACAAGTTTTAAGAAGAGCAAAAATTTAATGTTAATATTTTTTATGAATGAAATCATACAGATCAAAATACTGGGAACTAAAATTTGTTTAAAGACAACTCATCTATACATAAAAGGGGGTTCTGTTTTGAAAATTTAACAACCTGATCTTTTTAATCTCAATCATAAAAAATTCTTGTTTCTAAAGGTTTATTTAATTTTATCTTTTAGTCATGAAGATTTTCACTACTATATAAATAGTAGAGTCATTACATTTACTATCTCAATATCCCCTATTTTACTAATATACTATCTTAAAAAAATTTAAAGACTTTTCTTGTGCAAATCTTAATATTGATGTTCACATTATGAACATGAAGCAAGAAAAGGTATAATGGTATTAAATATATTATTCGCTATGAATACTTTCGACTAATCCATTGGATTCATAGTCCTCAACTATTTCAATAGTTGGTAAAACAACTTTACAACCTATTGGGCATTATGAAAATTATATATTTACATATTCTTTTTTTTATAATGGAATATTAGACTCTTTTTTATTAATTGCATAGGGTTCATTATCTCCAAAAATAGTAAACAAAAATAAAAACATTCTAGTTAAATATATATATTAGATAGTTGAATTATTCTTCAGTATGATAGCTACTATTTTATTCTCGTGAATTTTTCTCTTGCATGACTTCATTCAGTCAATTTTTTTGTAATCTAATGAAAGCAGTACATGTGGGCGGTTTTAATTGTTTTTTTTAATTATTATTTGAATTAGATTCAAACCTAATGAGTCCATACCAATTCTACAGGAATTGGTGAAATGCTTTATGCAAGTTATAAATGTTAACTATAATTGAAATTTATAGTTATGAAAATGGCAAAAAAATACAGTTTTTTTAATTTAATTTTTTTGTGAGATAATAAACAAGAGATCATGTATACACACATTGATAAGTATATACGTAAATGTATGTGATCATTATATTATTTTAGGTTTCTAGATTTATTTTTGATAGTGATTAAATTGGCATATGAATTGCAATTTCGAAATAAAGTTGCATTATTGGTATATGCTGCTACATGAACAATATTTTCATATATATATATTGTAATGGTATATGCCATTACATTAATTTAAAATTAGAATAAAAATGGTTTTAAGTTTGTAAAAAAAAAAAAAACTAAAAGCTAAAATTAAAGAGTTGTTCAATGTATGTACAGATGAAAAACTTTAAAAATTATTTTCCTTTAAAAAAAAAAATATTTGAACATACTTTTTTATACAAGATCTAAAGATAAAATATTTTTGTAAATGGAAATGATGTGTTTATTAATTATCAAAAAGCAAGCTAGCCCTTGGGGATCTTATATAAAAAAGTCAGATGAAATATAGATGAGAACAAAAAGAAATTAGATGTCCAATAGAACCAGCAATGAAGGCTTGGACCATAACAAAAAATTGGAACAGGAACCCATTGTTCAGTGAATCCGGACGATCGGTATAAAAGGAAAAATATTAAAATTAAAAACAGTTCCAGCTTGATTTTGTGAAAAGAGCGATAAGACACACTTGTCACTCTCTCTCACTTATTTCAAATGAAATGACTGTAATACCAGGATTGAAACAGCTAAGGCCACCTTCAGATAGACTGGTCTTCAAACAAAGACTTCGTGGGAATTGACACCAGGAACCGGGAGCTCTTCTACTGTAAGATATAAATGGAAAAATTTTACTACAAGTAATTAAGAACTTTAAAGATTTGACAAGCTAAACATAATTTTTTTTAAATGAACTTTAATCTGACTTTTCAAATCAATTATTAATATTTAATTTTTATACATTTAAGTTTGCTAAAAATCATTTCCATTTTTTTTTTATTAATATTTGTTGTATAAATTATTTAAATGCATTAAATTTAAGTTCAGTATAGACGCTTGCATGGATTCATTAACATTTAATTATATTTTTGTTTTCATATTTGATTAAAATATAGACATTCGGTAAATAATGATACCTTACGGTATCTAAAATGTATTTATTCAGATGTCTTTTAAATTATTGGTGTAAATGCGGCATCTTATGATAAATGCCATTGGGTTTCTTGTAAATTTCCCTCTGCAGTTCCATCAATGACTTTATATTTTGATCGTTTATGTTTATTTTGAAATGTTTTTAACCATGTAATCTATGTAGCCAATCTATACTCAACATTAAAAAAACAAACCTTTATAAAATTCATCTGTGCGAAATTATATAAATGTTAAAATTAAGTCAGGAATGAAGGGCTATATAGATTTGTAAAGTTATATTAATTAATTAAGGGAGGATTAATCTTGGGTTATTTGTTTCATAGTTGGATTGGGTCAATGGATTGGATATATTGGTATAATTAGTAAATGTAATATGAGGTCCACCATGTGCAGGATCGCATTATATGCTGCACCCACCCTTTTTGCCTATGGAAGGGGATAGTAAGATGAAAAACGCAGTCCCTTCCTATGGAGTTTTTTTTTGTACTTCTTGCCAGACAGATGTAGCATTCCTGTCTGGATGAGAATCAATGTCTTCTCTAACTATACTATTCAGATGTACATTCCTGACAGTATGATATTTGTGCTGTCATAATCATGGTACATTGAATACATCGATGTATCAGGTGGATTGATGTTAGTTTAACTGCGAACTTTTGGCCTAAGGTTAAATAAGGGATAGAGTATTTCTGTTCAAATGCCATCTATGTAGATTATTCATACTCAACACTCTTAAAAAAATATTATTAAATTCATCTGTGAGGATGGTTTAAAATTTTAAAATAATTTAAATTAAAAGTTAATATTAAAATCTAAAATAATAAATGTTATTCCTCAAATTTTAAATATTATATATGTGCATTAATAAATGTTTGTGTATTAATTACTGGCAGTGGCTTTTATTTTTTTATATTTAAGATATAGATTAAATAAAGATACATATTATTATCTCTGCATCTCCACTGAGCTAGTGGCAAGGGCTGACGGTCTTAATAAATAAAAGTTGGATCTTTAACAGCGCGTATACTCCCAAACCGTTATAATATATATATATAGGGCACTGAAAAGAATTATACATATATAGCACTATAATGATATATATTATTTATAATACTTCACTCATATACACTTTAATGCAATTAATTTTCTTAAAAACTTCTTTATTTTCTTAAGTTTTTAAGAAAATTAATTGCATTAAAGTGTATATGAGTGAAGTTTTATAAATAATATATATGATTATATGAAGATATGCAAAAAAAGTGAAGGAGAAAAATAAGAAAATATAGCACTATACCATATTCCATATATCAAACAAAGTGTGAGTTATAAATAATATATATGATTATATGAAGATATGCAAAAAAAGTGAAGGAGAAAAATAAGAAAATATAGCACTATACCATATTCCATATATCAAACAAAGTGTGAGCTATTGTCTGCTAGCATCCACCATCAAAATGAGGTTAATTGAAATAAAATATATTAGATATGGCAGCCCTTCAGTTTTTTTATATTTATGATTAAAATAATTTGGAAAAATTTTTCAATAAAATATTTTTTTCTACTTATTTGCCTTGATACAAGTAGTTTGGTGGCATTTGATGTTCCATTTTTTTTCTTTTTATCCCTTTTTTTTTTGCATTAACAGTAAATATTTTATTTTAAAACACAAAGTCTTTGTTGCACTATTATCATAGATATCATTGAAAGTTGCAAATTACTAAAAAAAAAAAAAACTTTTACAGAATCTCATTTAACAGTCAAGATATTTGGACATGAGGTGATATACTAAAAAAATATTTATTGTTATGATTTATTTTGAGATACAAATATTTTCATTGAATAGGTTATTCATTATTTATAAATAAAACTGAAATTTGTAGTTTATTAATTTTAAACCATTTAAATAATCAAAAACAAACTAAAAAATTGTGATATAAATAACCAACATCTATAGTTGAAAGACTTAAATGTATCTTTGACCAGACAATTTAATATATATATATTAAATATTAAAAATTCTAATAAGGTTTTCCCGTGATTTTTTTTAGATATATATAATGCAACCAACTGGATTAAAAACTGAAGTCATAATATATATATATTAGCATGCTCTTTATTATATATATATAAGTGTAATAATGCTCAAGGCTGGCTTTTAATTTTTTGCACTCTGTGAGCACCACGAGAGAGCTGCTGGCGCTTGTTAGATGATGTTTTGTTTTCTTTCTTTATTAACATAAAAAGTATAAGAATGACATCAAACAATATATGAACAGTTGATAGCTTAATCATGTGGCTTTCAAAAAATGTTTTCCTCAAAAAAATCGGTTGAAATTTGGATTTTCGGCAGAATTTTTAATCGACCACAGTATTTAATTTTTTTTTTTTTGATCATTTTTGTACTTATCATGAAGCGATAAAAGAAAAAAAGTGTTTTACGGGCTGCAAGTGAAAATTTCTCCGGTGTTATTCACAAAGAAGGCCTACAATAAAGCTTCAACATAATATCGTAAGTAACATTTAAAAAAATTTTTTTTAATTTTTTGATAAAATTATTTTTTTTATTAATTTTAGTTTGTAATTAGTGTGTGTTAGTATATATTTATTTATGCTCATATAGAATTTATATCTATCAAAAAATTAGTGTGTATTAGATTGTAGTTATATATTTATTTATGCTCATATAGAATTCATATCTATAGTAATTTTCTAACGTGCTATCTACACTATTATAAAAATAATGTTTTTCAAAAAGTATAATAATTTATTATGAAAATCATTAATTATGTTTATTTAATATGGTTTACAAGTAATGTGTTATAAAACTAATAATAAAATGTATACAAACATTGCATACACAAACATATAATCAAATTCTGATTCTTGTCTATGTTATTGTTTGTTCTTGTTCATGCTTTGGTTTTGCTATATATTTCATAACATTATTTTCAAGTCTATATGCAAATAAATTATATATATATGGTACAATAAATATAATAAGATAGCATCACTTCTGTGCAAAAAGAATACAAACATCATTTGTGTGCATAAAGAATATAAACATCACTGGTATCCATAAAGAATATAAACATCACTGATGTACACAAAAAAATATAAAATGAAGAGATGAAACTCATTTTATCAGTGATATAGACAGCAGCCTACAATTTCTAGTTTTTTATAGATAAGAAGCCAATTGCTATGATGATTTCTTTTGTATCTTTTATTAGGATGAATCTTTTTCTTTATAGACGCCTTTGACATTTAGAACATTTGGGGTACAAGATAAAAATGAAAAAGTCATATCTGAATTCTTTTGGACATTGTGAAGCTGTCAATTATCTCAGATAAGACATGTTATACATGTTTAGAAAGATAATTTTGTGAGGA
Source organism: Epiperipatus broadwayi (assembly GCA_028023455.1). Classification (NCBI taxonomy): domain Eukaryota; kingdom Metazoa; phylum Onychophora; class Udeonychophora; order Euonychophora; family Peripatidae; genus Epiperipatus; species Epiperipatus broadwayi. The sequence goes on along the minus strand of JAQFVV010012482.1, from coordinate 302,009 downwards.
ATATAAAGAAATTATCACTGAAGATGTATTTTTAATTTTAGTTAATGTTAATTTCCAAATTATGAACAAACAATAAAATAATAATTATTTTTGGATGTGAAAATTTATTTTTTTCCTTATTTTTTTATATAGTTACCACTATTTATTTTATGCTTATTGTTTTCCTTATTTTTTCTAGTTTTTAGCAATGTAATTGTTTTTGCTGTAACATAATTAAAACTGAAGTAATTGTGAAAATTGTGTCTCAGGCCAATATTTTAAAAAATTCAATATGGCGACTTGAAGCGAAGTAGTGATGTTTATTGTAATGAAATGTATCCTGACTTTGCATAACTGTAGACTTTATAGGTTTATCAGAGTGGATGAGAATGTGCTAGGATTTTTAAACTTTTAGACTAGAATCCACCCCAATCTCACTCCTAGGAGATGATGTACTAATACACGAACATATAACAAATATCTCCATGTATACTCATCTTTTTTTTAAATTCCATTTATCCAAGAATTTGAGATTAGGGAGTATAAGCATAATATTTTACTTCAGGGAATTTTCATATTGTTAGGTTTATTGTGCGAGCATGTGATAAATTGATAAATGAATAAAGAAAAAGGCAAATGACCAGCTTTAATTTATAATTATATGTTTAACAGATTTCTTCACAATTATTACAATTTATTCAAAGAGAAATTATAACAAAAGTAATTAATGTGTTTAGATATCTATGACTTTTCTTGATCAGTATGGTTTATACTTATTAATCCAATTCCTTTTTTCCCCTCAAAGAGTAATCATTCAATATCAATACTAATAAAAAAAAAATTAAAGCTTGTTATTATTTATATATATACTTGCTTGCTAATTTAGACTTTAGTAAAGTCATAATTTGTTGCCACCAACATATTTATTGATTAATTCATTTTAACAAGGTGGTGGTGGTCTGCCCCCCTCTCCATTCTTCTATTATGATTTGTTTCTTTAATGATAGAAAACACCATTCACGCAAGAAGTTTTTAATCATATATACTGAAAAAACAAATAAATGACAAAATGATTAATGTTAACAAACAACAATTAAATGTACAAGTCAATAAACATCACATGATCACCATTTCATATGCTTACTTATAACTTATTAAAACAGGAAAAACTCTCTATACCTATTGTGACTAAGTGCAAGCCAGAGTAATCAATGGATGTCAGAAGGCTTGTGCATAAAATCGCCATCTAGTACCTACTCATCCAATATCCCCAGACTAGTTTTTGGCTTGTGGCCTTTGTCAGTAAGAAGCCTTGGATCTGAAAGCATTGTACCAATATTTTAGGATCTAATGCAATCCTCCAGCAGTCACCTTTTATCTCTACTTAACTACAAAACAATGAGTCTTAAATTGAAAACACTATAATTTTTTCAATCCAAGTTCATTAGTTTATATAGTCATACGGGTCTGAACTCAGTTCAGAATTTTGGTGTCTTTGGTTCTATAATAACCATCATCACCACTATTCTATTAGGCAGGATTGATTTTAAGCCAATAAACATTACATGATTACCATTTCTATGCTTGCTTATAACTTTTATTAAAACAGGCAAAATTCTCTATACGTATTGCCACTCAGTGCAAGCCAGAGTAATCAATGGATGCCAGAAGCTTTGTGCATAAAATCCCCATCTAGTACCTACTCATCCAATATCCCCATACTAGGTTGCTGCTAGAAGGTTGCATTAGATCCTAAGATCTAGGTGCAGTGCTCTCAGATCCAAGGCTCCTCATTGATGAAGGCCACAAGCCAGAAACTAGTCTGAGGATAGTGCATGAGTATGTACTAGATGAGGATTTTATGCACAACCCTTCTGGCATCCATTGATTATTCTGGCTTGCACTGAGTGGCAATATGTTTAGACAGTTTTTCCTGTTTTAATAACAATTATAGGCAAGCATAAGAAATGGTGACCATGCGATGTTTATTGGCTTCAAACCAATCCTGACTAATAGGATAGTGGTTTCTATGGTTATTAAAGAACCAAAGATACAAAAATATATAGGTACTGAACTGAGTTCAGACCTATATGACTATATAAGCTAATGAGCTTGGATTGAAAATATTATAGTGTTTTTGATTTAAGACACATGGTTTTGAAGTTAAGTAGAGATAAATGGTGGCTGCTGGAGAGTTGCATTAGATCCTAAGATCTAGGTGCAGTCCTCTCAGATCCAAGGCTCCTTACTGACAAAGGCCACAAACCAGAAACTAGTCTGGGGATATTGGATGAGTAGGCACTAGATGGGGATTTTATGCATAAGCCTTCTGACATCCATTGATTACTCTGGCTTGCTTTGCCTGTTTTAAGAAGTTATAAGCAGGCATAAAAATGGTGATCACATAATGTTTATTGGCTTAAAACCAATCCTGTCTAATGAGATAGTTAAAACAGGTTTATGCACAAGCCTTCTGACATCCATTGATTACTCTAACTTGCTGTGTGTGGCCATATGTATAGATAGTTTTGCCTGTTTTAACAATAGTTATACACAAGTATAAGAGGTGGTAGTCATGTGATGTTTATTGGCTGATAAGATAGTGGTGGTTATGGTTATTAAACAATGAAAGACACCAAAATGTATAGGTGATGAACTGAGTTCAGACCTGTATGACTATATAAGCTAATGAGCTTGGATTGAAAATATTAGTGTTTTCAATTTAAGACTCATAGTTTTGTAGTTAAGTAGAGATAAAAGGTTACTACTGAAGGGTTGCATTACATACTAAGAGCTAGGTGCAGTGCTCTTGGATTCAAGGCCCATCACTGATGAAATCGACAAGCCAGAAACTATTCTGGGAATATTGGATGAATAGGCACTAGATGGGAATTTTATGAACAAGCCTTCTGGCATCCATTGATTACTCTGATTTGCACTGAGTGGCAATATTCTGAGAGTTTTGTCTGTTTTAATAACAGTTATAAGCAAGCATAAGAAATGATGATCATGTGATGTTTATTGGCTTATAAAACATACTGCTGCTGGAGGGTTGCATTAGATCCTAAGTTCTAGGTGCAGTTCTCTCAGATCCAGGGCTCCTCACTGACAAGGATACAAACCATAAAATAGTCTGGGGATATTAGATGAGTAGTCTGGGGATATTGGATGATAGGTACTAGATGGCAATTTTATGTACAAGCCTTCTGGTATCCATTGATTACTCTGGCTTGCACTGAGTGGTAATATGTATAGATAGTTCTTCCTGTTTTAATAAATGTACAAGTGTTGGGATTTAATGTTGGAAATATAAAGTCTTTCCTTTAACCCTGGTGATAATCAAATTTATTTGCAAGCAAGTTTAAGCCTGATTCTATATTTTATTTCAATTAAAAATCAAGCTAATACTATTTCCCCCTTTCTAATATATCAAGAATGTATACCCCCATCAGCCTAATGTAAAGCAAGAAAATAAAAAACATAGATTCATAAAATTAATCATATGATGTCAACCTAAGATAAATCAACAATCCATAAAGGAAAATGTCCTAAAAAGATTGTGTGTCTTTATTACTGCAGTTCATGATTCAATTGATTGGGTATGAATGTTCTAGAATGTGCTCGATGGTGATCAGAATTTCCCTTTTCCATATAGCATGCTTTAAGTTGGTAAGTTTAGATCTTCACATCCAAATAGTAAAGTTGGTAGTGCCTTCAGCATAGATGAATAGATGATGTTTGTTGTTGATTTTTTTTGTGTGCTTACAGCTCCATGGGTGACAAACCTCTTTCCATGAGGTAACTTTACACTTAGAAGCACATGGTTATGTGTGTCTCTATATACGTAGTTGAGGAAAGTCCTTGATTTTGTTGAATAGCTAGATATTGGCTATTGGGGATCTCAAGTTGGAGCTGATATAACTGTAGGGCTAAAGACTGAAAATACTTTTGAAGTATAAAATAAATGTAAAGCTATTTTTTGGGATTTGTAATTTAAAATTTCTTAGTTTTCTGAATTTAAATTCGTTCACTTTCATTTTAACTTTTATTCGTATTCAATGAGATATTCTTGTTTAAGGTTTTTACTTTGATAGCTGTAGACCTATATCTTCGAACAACGAGTTTGATTGCTGCTTACAAAGTATATGTGTTGATTAGTCAACAAGGGTTTTTTTTATCTGATTTATGAGAATGTAATTTGTATATACCTATTGCCGATCACCAAAACAAGGTTATTATTTTTAAGTGTTAGTTTGAGCCTTTTAAATAGCGAATTCGAGTTCATTCATTGAGTTGATAATCTACATTATGTGTTATGATTTATATATGTATATTGCGGATTAATAGCAATACATTTTTTATTATTATTTCTTTCCTTTATGTTTTTGTGATTTTATTGCTTGTGTCTACATCTTTTTTTTTCTTATATTCCTATATTGCAATATGTGTATATTAAACAAAAGTTAACAAAACGTTTTTACAATAAAGTATCAATATTTAAATTTTACAGGTTATGGATTTTATTCCCCATTTGTTTATTTTTTTACTTATATAAACAATTAAACATTTCTCATCAAAAATACTCGTGAACATTTTTTATCTCTTTCTGGGGTATGTTTTATTTAGGTAATATTTTTTTATACATATAACATGTTACATTATATATATATATATATATTGTACCTGTCGATCTGTCTGTTTCAATATATATATATATATATATTTGGCTATTGTGGATATAGGTGTTGAAGTAGATAAGTGTGTTCAATGGTTCTCGGTGGGATATAAGATCACATCTTACATATCTCCTGAGTAAAAATGGATTAGAGATATAACCATATCTTTAATTTCTCATTTCCCCTCTATCCTTTAAGGAGTAACCTAAAATATTAACTTAGAGTTCTACTTTTCATGTGGTTCATTATCTATCATTAGGTATTGTTATACTTAAGTTCATTTAAGCTTTTCTTAAATTTTTTTATAGTCTGATTTCGATGTTTATATCTGATGGTGTTAAATTGGAGATACATACAATTATATATCTTCATGTTATAAAGAGGTATCCATTCTTTTAGTGCCTGACAATCTGACTATCAATATGAATATGGATAGCTTATACATAGCTTAAGTATATGTGGGTGTTTACAAATACCTGTCCTGCTCTTTTTATGTGAAACTTAATGGACTTTATCTATGGTATTAGTTAAATGGATGAATGCCCATTATTTTCTTTATGGATTGACTCATTGGGTTAGTCTGTCCTCACTGGTGATAGTGATGGTATAGTTCCCTGTTTTACTTAGGAACACTTACCTAAGTTATTTCCAAGATTTTAATTTATTAAGTATATTCTCAAATGAAGTTTTATTAAATTCATTACTTTTTATTCTTTTTAACTTAATATAGTTAGTACTAAACTTTTTTTTATTGCTAGGGTATGTTGGTTTAAAGTTATAATTTATAACAGGCCCATCTTCTAGTATTAGGATTTCTTAAATATTAAAAATTTTTAAGCTAAACTATTTCTTCATGAGTCTTTTCCAAAATCTGATTTTAGTATATATTGTAGCCTTTCGATCTGTTATCGGGAGTAAGAATGGCATATAAAATATAAATTATAGTTCCAAAATTTTAAATTTATAATTTAGATAATAGTAATGCTTTAAACTTGGGTATAACAGTAATAAATGATTTAATATATAAAGTTTAAAAAGAGAATTTGTAGAGATTTAATAATTGTTGCTATATATTACCATATACATTTTTAAATGCAATTGAGGTCAATCTATACACATTCGTTACTGATAGATTTGACTTTAATTTATTTTAATGCATTGTTCCTTTAAAAGCTAAAAAAAATTAAAATTGTAATTAATGAAAGAAGAAACAATTATTTACTTCGAAATAAGAATTTAGAGTAAAATTATTGCAATTATAATATTTTGTAAACAAAAATATTTAATCTTAAATTTTATAGTTAAATTCAAGTAATAATGTCATTTATAAAATTATGATCAGAACTGAAACTTGGTCTTAAAGTAATGATTTAAATTAATTTTCTTCATAAAATATTTTTTTATTATTACTGATTTCAAGTATTTTCAAATAGAAACAACAAAAAAAAATCTTTAAGTTAAGAATTGTACAAGATGTTTTGAGAGGTAAACCAATAAAATTTAAGGAAATCGTTTGCTGGCATCAATTATTGGTGGCACGTTTTTTTTTTTTTTTTTAAAAGAAAACAGCAGATGATAGGAGAGGAGATTCAAGAAACTTAAAAAAAAAGATTGGTTTAATATTTGTTTAAGTAAAATATTACAAAACATTAAAAATATTTAAAATTTTAACAAGTCCAAAATCGAATGCATAAACAATCTAAATATATAACAGATTTTAAAAGTAATTATTAATACTAGAGAGTGAGTAACTCAATATTCATTACCACCTAGTTTCATGTTCTGACCATCTGATTCCAGCCAAGAAATTCCAGTTGCTATTTTAAATTTTACGTATTATAATCAAGAAAAAGAAACCCATTGCATTGTTTCACATAAGAGAACATTCATTTATCTATGCTAGGTTAAGGATTTTATTAGTTATAGATTAAATGTTTAAAAAAAAATCAGATTCAAAGATAAATCTTAAAGCATGTTTTAATCAAATGTTAAGTGAAAAAATGATTAAAAATGAGCAATACTAATTTTAATGTTTTTTTTATGTAAAGTTTAAAAACTTATAATGAGTATTATATATAGGTTAAATGATAATTACATTTGTATGAGTGTGAATAACAGCAGTCTACTAGTTGGAAAATATTATTTATCATCTGGAATAAATAAATAAATATATATATATATATATAAGAGAGTTCTTCTAATTCTTGCAATCTTCCTTCACTTGAAAGTGATTTGCAGTTGTAAGTACCTAAATAAAAAGTCGTCAAGAGATTGTAAAAGACCCAGAAAGAGACCACATGTGAGATGGATGGATGAAATAAGAAAGTGTGCTGGGGTGATGTGGAGAAGAGAAGCTAAAGATCGGAAAAGATGGATTAAACTTGGAGAGACCTTCATCCTGCAGTGGATTGATGATGGTTGATGATGATGATGATGATATATATATATAAGATAAGTATAATAAATAAACCCACTCACAAAAATATTTAATAAGGAATAAAGATGCATTGAAAATAAATTGTGAATAACAGGTGAAATAAACCTTAGTGTGTTAGGAAATATAAAACTGCTGTGGAAAGTAATAGTAAGATTTTGGTTGTTTGTTTATAAATAATAAGCAGTGAGTTAAATGTGAAGATGTTTAAAGCTTCATGTTCTCAAGTCAAAATACTTTAGTCTGACTTATATATATAAATTTAAGTAAAGAGAAAGGTGAAGCCATCTTTTTCTTGTAAAATCTCTATCTTGTGTTGTGATTTGAGAGTTCCCTGCACAGTCATCATTACATCTGATTGGCTGTCATATAAGCTTTCTAAAAGTGCATGTGAAAAATTTCTGCCTTTCACTTTAATTACTAACTGCTTGCACTTAATAAAAAACAATATTTAAATATGGTTCAATTCATAACATCTGAAAAAATTACTTCAAATAAAGTGTAAGATTTTGCATTGTTTGTTTATAAATAATCAGTAGTGAGTTAAATGTGAAGATGTTTAAAGCTTCACACTCTCAAGTCAAAATACTTTGGACTGGCTTATATATATATATAAATTTAAGTAAAGAGAAAGGTGAAACCATCTTTTTCTTGTAAAATCTCTGTCTTGTGTTGCGATTTGAAAGTTCCCTACACAGTCATCATTACATCTGATTGGCGGTCATATAAGCATTCTAAAAGTGCATGCCAGAGGTTTCTGCCTTTCACTTTAATTAATAATCTACTTATTAAAAGTAAATGTGAAATGCTTTCTTCTAAAATAATAGTAGCAAAATGAGCAAGGAATATTTTGAATGCTAAATCATTTATTATTAGTGCAAGGAGTATTGAAATCAAACGTATAAGACAAGTTGCAGATAATCTTTAATTACTAAAGGAAAATAATAAACAAAAAACTGCTACATTGTCAAAAACACAGTGGAATGTGAATTTTATAATTGTAATAATCTTCAGATGATAATAAATGGAGCAAATATGATTGTAATGTAGATATGCAACCAGGAAAGTGTTTAAAATGACAGTGATAAGAATATATAAATGTGCAAACGGTTTGAATCCTGTGGAACAATTATAATGCCAGTAAAGGTTAAAAAGCTTTTTTATTTTTGTTTGTTTGTTTAGAAACTTATATTTAAAGAGATGAAGGGTATTTATCTGTCACAATTTACTTTGACACTTGGTCTGGAATAGTTGTTCTAGGTTAAGTGCTTTCTAATTAAATTGATTTGAATGGATTACGCCACACATTCAAGATTTTCATATATATATAATTAGAAGATTTTCTCAGAATTGTAAATATAAATATTAAAACTTTTAGTAAAATTTTGATGTATCATTCAAGATTGTAAACATCCAAGCAATCAATTAAAATTAGCTATGCAAATTAAATTACGTCATCTAATAATAGTGTTTGTTTGTCTGACTTCCTATAAATCAAAAACGAAGCTATTTTTATTTTACATCGTAATTATAAATAAGGTACCGCATTCTATTACTTGATCGTGTTATTTCATGTGCATTTTGCTCTTTGATTGATGACTCATTCTTAATAGCTTTATTTTATATCGATTATATTTCACACTTTTTTCATATATAAAGAAAAAAAATTACTTCAAACCCGCAATAATTTTCGATTTATCATATTTTAAAAGTATATTCTATTATACATTAATTTACAGTATAAAAAATGGAAGGAGAAGAAGTTGAGAATTATAAAGAAAAAAATTGTGTCAATTGAATAGTAATACCTTTTGTAAGTCTGCGGCTGTATTTAAATATTTTACATATGTAGACAAACTATTCATTATTTCTTCTCCATAATCCCTAAAACAAGTAAAAGAGAACATATCATACTGTGTGTGAATGTGTTTTATTTGCTGTTGTATATTTTGTATATATAAAGCAAAGATATATATATATGTTTAATACTAAAATAAATATATAAAATAAAATAAAAATTATAAACTATGATATCTCTACGATCAATGCTTGTGACGTCCGATTCCAAGATGACGACTGCTTTATATTTAAGATATACAACGTTGAGACAATATATGTTTAAATCATTTTATGCATCTAAATATTAATGATGACAAAATTACAAATAGATTGCTGAGATTATAAAAATTACTAGGAAAGTTAAAGGTTAGGTGATTTTATCGCATTCGTGTGTTTAACACATTTTTGTGAAACCTTACAGTTAACGATGCATTAATTTACTATGTTTTAAAATACTTTTAATAAATTAAAAACTGTTAAAATATTCTTGAAAATAAACATTGATAGGGAAATTTTTATTTCTAAAATATAAAATATGAATTGCAGAGTCAAGATAATCTCACAAATAGTCAAAGTATTACTTTCTACAAAGTGAATGTGGTACAAAAGAAGAGAGTTATAAAATTATAAAGAATAGCAATTCAAAAAATATCAGTAAAAAAATCTGGCTTTAATGGTCAGATTTTTAATGTTAAGATTACTAATAATATTAAAGTAAAGTTAGTGTGTTAAAAATTTTTAGGATAAGATTCAAATTAATAGCAGTTGTTCATGAAGGGACAAAATACTATCATCTTGTGAATTATAAAAAAGGGATACACTGACTATATTATTTAGTTTTATTACAATGGTCAATATGAAAGCAATCATTTTAATGATCCAATAGACAGGAGAATTTTATTTCACATTCTTTTGGAAGTAGATATTATTTTACTACATAAAAAATATTGATACAAAAATTTGCAACTTTTGGCATATTTTTTTTGAAACGTTCAACACATTTATTTGCTTTGTTGAAAGAGATGAATCCTAAAACATAAGAGATCATTGTATCAGAATTGTTGTAAGTTGAATTATCTCAAGAATCCTTAAGTCAAATTCAAGATCTAGTTGTAATAGATTTAAAACTGCTGAATCTTGGACTTGTTTGTTACATTAATTTTTCATGGTTCCTTGAGTTAGTCTTTCTTTTAATTTTTTTTACTTAAATGTGTAAATTCAAACTGATTAGCTTTACACATGTAACATTTATCTCTTCAGGAGCAAAAAATGTATCTGATTATAGAATCAAATGAACATTGTGACGAATTTTAAAATTTTATTTTTTAGTATATTTAATTTGTCTTTAATTTTCATTGTAAAATTTCTGAATTTATTTTGGGTTCCTTTAGTTCTGATAAATGAATTGATATATTTGTGTCGCTTTTTTTAGCAGAATATCAGCAGAAGGTACCACCTAGGAAAATAGTCTGCAATTAAAATTTTGTTTTGGGTAGATGAGATTTCCCAAAAAGCAAAAGATTTTTTCAGGTAACCAATTTATAGAACTGATCATTTAATTATTGGACAGTTAAAAACATGCTACATTATCCAGAACAATGATATGGGTTGATTTAATAGGAGAGAAAGCAAAATATTATTATAATATAAAGCTTTACCAGAAGTGAAAGAATTGAGAATCTTTGGCTCTTGAAATCATAATTCTACTGATTGGCGAAAAGAAGAGGTATATCTATAAGCATACTGAGGCCACAATTTACTTTATATATATATATATATATATATTTAGGTTTTTATATGTTAATGAAACTGAATAACAGTTTATTAAAAATAAAAAAAGGTCAGCATGATAGCAACAGAATACTTGATGCAATAAGATTTCAAGATTTTGAAACAATTTTAGAAAACAAATAAAATTTCAGAATACCAGTAATGTTACTTGACAATAACATCGACTGAGAACAAAGATAAGAGCGATGGCGAGTGCTTGTTACAGTGGACTTTAGAATAATATCTTGAAGACATAATAAAGTTGATATGGCATTACATTGTAAAGCAATATTATTAATATTGCTACTAATGAAGTTATTAATTGTTAAGTCCTCTCTCCCAAACTTCTACATTTTGTTACTTTATTTTTTTTACTATTTGAAATGACCTTTGTTAACTACTATAAACTATTTTCATGTAAATAAATATTCAGAGGACATTTATCTTATTGTCACTATTTTTAAATTATCGTGTTAAATTAAAGTTATATTTATATGTAATGTGATTCTAGATAAATTTTCTTTTTGTTTTTTATAAAAATATCAAAAAATATAAAACCTCTCTAATTATTTTGACGATTTTAAGTCAATTTCAACTTTCAATATGTGTTAAACTTTTGTAAAACTTTTGGAATTACACTCAAAAATATTTCATTATATATACTGCATATCAAATTAATTAAAAAGCCAATGCATAAATATTTTATATAGTAGACAATCACATGATATATAAATATATAATTATATTTTTTATTTTCCCATCTTATTATTAAATTATAATTTTTGTAAGATTTTTTTGTAGTTTTAACCATTTTTTAAAAATAATATGTAAGTATAACTAAAAAGTAAAAAAAAATAATATGTAAAAAAAACTTTTTTAAAAATAATGCTTTCATGTAAATGACTGACTACAAAGTACTGAATAATTTAGTAATCAACAAAGTAATCCAACTCTTGATTAATTTGCTGTTCTTGGAAAATATCAGAGATTTTAAAAATCCAGACTTGTTAGAAAACAATCGGAAATTGCAGAAATATTATAATTTCATAAAAGCATTTGAGACCTTTTTCATTTTTATGATCTATTTGAGTCTCAAATTCTTATAAATAACAATATTCCTAAATTTTCCAATTGTTTTACAACAAGTCTAGATTCTTATGATCTCTGATATTTTTCAAGAATGATAAATTAATCAAGAGATAGATTACTTTGTTGATTACTTTGTTTTCTATTTACACAAAAGCATTATTTTAAAAAAGTTGTTTTTACATATTATTTTATTTATTACAATTCAATCTACAAGTTACAACTGCAGAATGATACTGACTGTTGGCATATCTCAATTGTATTAATAATATATGAGATAATAATTATTTAATAATCTCTAATCTAATAAACAGGTATTATTTTTTTCTAAAAAGATGCCAATCATCGATGAGGTTGCATAGTATTTGCATGTTTGTAGATTAATTTGTAAAATAATACAATTAAAAAGCAATGAATCATAACAAAGAAATTTGAGAAAGATATAATGATCAGGATAAACTAATAAAGCTATTTCAGCAGAAATACATTTTAAGCATCATTTATTTTTTTATAATGTATTTATTTATATTTGATGTATTACTATGTTAAATAAAAATGTCCAACATATGTATGTGAGGTGGGGAAAGAGAAAGAGAAATTAATATATATTATAAATTGTATTACCTTCTAAAAAAGCCATTCCAGTGTTCTTTTAAAAAGTTGAATAGTATATTACTAGCTCTGGGATTAGAAGCTACATCTAAAAAGTTTGCGTTTTTAGATTCCGGTCTTCCATAAATATTAATATGTTCTATTACACTATAAGTATATAAAATTACATATATGTGCATGCGGTTTACATATAAAGATAATAAACAGATAGATATGTAGGTGCATATATACATACATACATACATAGACAGACAGACAGACAGATAGATAGATAGATAGATAGATAGATAGATAGATAGATAGATAGATAGATAGATAGATAGATAGATAGATAGCCAGATAGATAGATAGATGGATAGATAGATAGATAGATAGATAGATAGATAGATAGATAGATAGATAGATAGATAGATAGATAGACAGACTGACAGACAGAAAGACAGACAGACAGATAGATAGATAGATAGATAGATAGATAGATAGATAGATAGATAGATAGATAGATAGATAGATAGATAGATAGATAGATAGATAGATAGATAGATAGATGGATGTGTGGGTGGATGGATGGACGGACGGACGGATGGATGGACAGGCAGACAGACAGACATGTTAGTTCAAAATTAAATCACCAGATAAAAATAAATTAAAAATTTACTATCATAATTGTTTTGATGCTTATGTAGGCTTTTCAAATGTAAAAATAACATAATGCAATACAGATGATTATTCATCTAAATATTATTTATTATTATGCTCATACTTTCTTGCGATTTTATTTCAAACTTTATAAATAAATTGTAATGTAGCTCATTATGAAGAAGCAAATGTTTTTGTAATACATTTTTCATATTTCCATTATTCCATTTTATCATACTTGTTCAATTATATCCTCCCCTCCCTCCCATTTTTTTCTTTGATCTTCATATTTAATATTAACTGTTTCTGATAATAAAATGAATTTTAAACTTATGTAAGATTAAAGTTAAATTTTTCATATATTATCAATTGATTTTTTGGTGAAGACCATCTTTTCATGCATATGGAATGATATATAATCCTTAAGTATTGAATATGTTCTGATTAAAATTTAAAAATAATTGTACTAGTTATTTTTTATTATTGTTTTGAATTAAAAATCATAGAAAAGACGATCATTTCTGAGATACATTATGTATTCTAAAATAATTACAGATCTTAATTTCAGCTCTATTTTCTTACTTTGTTCATGCATTGCATAAATTTATCAATTGCCTGAAGTGATAAAAATTATAATTATCTGTTCTTTGAAAGTTGCTCTTCCAATAATCATTTTATTCATACTTTTTTGCTCTAAATTATAGTATATGTAGTGTTCTGCTTGTTTTTCATCTTCCTCTTAATCAATAGATAACTTTCTATAAAAAAATTGTCTTCCACTATTTTAATTAATCCATTTATATATATATATACACTACTGTAAAGATATTTTTGATCTGAATTTAAATAGTGTACATATATATTTAATTAATCCATTTATATATATATATACACTACTGTAAAGATATTTTTGATCTGAATTTAAAAATCCGAATATGGGATTAAAATATTACAAATGATTAAAAATGTTTTAGGATAAATCTTGTAAATTTACTCTGTTTATGCAAAAATAATTTTATTTTAGAATAACATGTTTTAAAATTTTAAGGCATTCCATTCCATAAGATTTTTTTTAAAAACTAGATGAAGTTTAAAAAATAAGACTATATTTTTAGTAAGAAAATATATAATTAATAGAAAATTTATAATGTTAATGGTTCATACCTATAATAATAATTGTATGTATTGTTTTATATATATATGTGTGTAGACTTATACATATATATATTATTGTATGTATTGTTTTATATATATATGTGTGTAGACTTATATCTTTGAATAACTATATGGAACTACTGCCATACTAGTAATAATAAATGAAATAAAAATTCATATAAAATTACAATACTAGCCTAAAAACCAAACATTACTAAAATTCTTCCACAATCATGAATTTATCTATTAGAAAATAAACCTTTTCAAGTGATAATCAACTAAACATATCACCTGTATATACCAACCAAAACAGCCTTTCCAGCATTCACTTCAAAAACCCAATATCTTTTAACATTAATGGATATCTTTGTGAGATTGATGGCTTCAGATTCAAAATATTTTATCATCAAAGTTTCTTTTACTCTTCTTTTCAATTCACTTGTTTCATAAAAAATAATCTCAGCATTGTCAAATAATATTTTATTGTCTGTACTCAGTTCATGAATATACAAAGCTGAGTTATTATATTTATTTTTAACTCTACTCTTACAAACTTCAACTCTTTCACTAAGACTTAATTTATTCTGGTCTATAAAAATTTTATGATAACTACAAGGAATCTTTTAATAAATAATATACAAGGAATCTTATAAACTACTCCAGGAATAGATCTACAATCAATTAACTATTCTGAATTACCTATTAATGAATTTAAATTTAGCTCTTTCTTCCAAGCCACCTTCATACCACCCAATAAAAAACTATTCTATAAATCAATTTACTAATTGATGGCTTATATAACAAAGAAATCAACTTATTCTCATTAACACTTAAATCTTTAGATCTGTTGATAATCAAGATTTAAGTATTAATGAGATTAAAGAGTTTATTTCTTTGCCATATAAATTATCATTTAGTAAATTGATTTATAAGAATGCATTTTTATTGGTTGATATGAAAATGAAAGAGTTAAAGATCATAAATGTAAAGTAAAAAAATAAATATAATAATTCAGCTTTGTATATTCTTGAACTGAATACAGGTCATAAAATATTATTTGACAATGCAGAAGTTATCTTTTTTGAAAAAAGGTGAAATAAAAAGAAGAGTAAAAAAACATTGACGATAAAATATTTGCAATCTGAGTCAATCAATCTTTTGAATACATTCTTTGATGTTAAAGAAAGTTGGGTTTTTGAGGTGAATGATGGGAAGGCTATTTTATTTGGTATTTTTAGTTGAATTTCATTTGAAAAAGTTTATTTGTTAATAGATCAAACCATAGTTGTGGAAGAATTTTAGTAAAGATTAGTTTTATTTTCTGGCTAGCATTGTAATGTTATATAAATTTTTATTATATATATGTATATATTGTAACAGAATAAAAATGTGAGCCAGGAAGAAATTGTCCTTGTTTAATAATGTCCTGCGAATTGTGATGCTATTTGTCACTAAATAAAAATGATGGTATGCTCTTTTTTAATGCCCCACAGATTTGGAAGCTATTTGTACATGAATAAAAATAATCACAATGGGAAATGAATACTTTAATATAATCTGAATAAAAAATAATCTCATTGTTGATCACTTTTGTAACTTAATAAAAATATACCCTGAATTTGAATGTCATTTGTAACTGAACAAAAATATATATCATACTGTACTCTTAATCATAGTCCATTTATTGATTACCATTTACAACAGAATAAGTATTCATTTATTATTATTAACACTCACAAAAGCGTATGCACAATTAGGTTGAAAGGCTGATATTTGAATGTAATAGAATAAAAATATAAAGAAAGAAAGAATACACCTAATTTAATAATGCCTGTGAATTATAATATCATTTGTAACAATAAACTAAGCCAACATGAATATTAATCAATGGATAACAATGTAATACTTAAGTCAATGAAACAATGATAATAATCTGTGTTGTAACCTCATAGATTTCAATAGCATTTGGGACAGCTAGAAACCAAATAAAAACATTACTTCAAACTATCATACAATATAAGCATTATTTGCAATAGATTAATGATAAAACAATAGAACTAAATATCATTATCTTATAAATAATGATCTATCTCTATTATAATGATAAAAATGATGACAAAAAATTAGACAGATAAACTTTAATATTCCTTGTGAAACAAAACACTGTTTATAATAATACAAACTTATGCTAAAAATTAAATTTTATTTATATTTATTTATTTAAATAAAATAATTCATGGATGGTTGCAGTCATAATTTTAATATGCCTTTCAAATATGAAATATCAATGCTATCAAATAAAATTTTATAACTCAATAATTGATTTCTAATTACAACTAAATAATATCAAATGTAATACTAACTCAATTGTATTATTCAACTAATATCACTATACTCTTATTAACTAAGGCAATTATAATAAGATTAAATAGTAATAATAATAGAAAATAAATTAACCTGACATATCTTTCCATTTTCATCAACTTAAATTATTATAAAATTATAACTATTAAATAACCTTAAGATTTTCAATATCCAGTCATAACAATATATAAAATAAATGACAGATTCCTATTTGATGCTTATTCAAACAAAATTGATAAATCACATCCAATTATTCTTCAGTTTAATTAAGCTAAATTGTTAAAACTTTAGACTACAATGGGCAAAGCATATGAAACATTATTAGGGTTTATTCTAACCAAATATTAATATTAAAATTTTAATATTTAAACTTAACTAATGATCCATCTTAACAAACATTCAATATAATTAAAACAAATTAGTCTATTTTGTAACAGAATAAAATATATTATTATTACCAGCTCTATAAGTGAATAAGATTACAGTCTTTATGGCTGTATACTGACTTAATAAATTCACCTTGTAAGGATAGCTGATTACCTCACAAAAACAGCCTATATTAATCCAATAACTTTCTAATTATTTATTAAATATTTAAACATAAGTTTTCTGAGATGGTTTTCCCATGCTTAAAAAAAGATATACAAGAGAAAGATGATAGAAACATATACAATATCTGTGGAAAGATCAGAGTACACATTGTCAATGTTGTATAAATTGCAAAAAAATATTTCTAGCTATGGAAGCATCCTAGATTTTTTCAGAATATCATTGCTATAGTACTTCACAATACTGACATGTAACCAGCCAACCAGAATGTCTAACTTATTTGAAGATGAGAAAACAAACATGAGTGGCTAAACTAACCCACAGCGAACCAGTCAAAACACATGAGGTAATCTTTCTAACTTTACAAAACTGCATGGAATAAACCAAAAAATGTAAAACATAGGAAAATATAGCTATTACCTACATAACTTTTTCCAATCATATGCATTCATCTAGCCAACATTATCAATCAATAGATTAAGCAAAACCAAGACGACTCACACAAACCAATAAAGACTTTGTAATAATTTGGATTAAAAATAATTCACCAGTGGTAAGTTTATTAATATATAGATTTTAGTCATTATTATTTTTAATTTTTGAATATATCTTATATAGATTGTTTAAATTTTTTTCTTCTACTTATCATTATTGAATATTTTTAATGTATCATAAACTGTTTAGATGTATTTGTATAATTATAATTGATCTTTATTTTTTTTATAACATGTTCACTTAATTTATTGTTTTACTTATTTATTTATTTTCTGAAATCAATATAGAGCATCTAAATGAATTATTAATATTTTTATTTAACTTATTTAATAATTATATATCATTTTTAGTAGTCTCATTCTCCAATACTTCTAATGAATAATTTATAATTAATAACACTAAATTTTAAAATTTATCTGTGATTTCTTAGACTTATTTTTTCAATTATTGGAATGCCACTTTTAGCAGCAGAAAAATAAAAAGATCATCTTTAAATCAGACAAACTTAGAAAATTAGATAAATAACAATTAATTTTACAAAAATAACAAGTGTTTTTTTTTTCTTTTCAAAATAGGTTTTTGAGAATTGCATTACAAAAGAATACAACTAAATATTGCTTTCAAAATTATTTTTTAATTAAAGAAAACAAGGTTTTAAACTGTCACTACAAATGTCATAGCATAATGTATAAAAGCCAAAATTCAAAGAAAAAATTATATATTTTATTTTATTTATTTTTTGCATAAAAAAAAATAAAAACATTAAAATTATATAATCTAATAAATAATTTTACATAGTTTAGCTTGTGTATTATATATATATATGTGTGTGTGTGTGTTTGTGTGTTTATGTGTGACTATATAAGTCAACTCAACATTCTACAAAGTAAAAAAACCTAGTTATTTAATAATAGTAAGAAGTTAAAACTAGAGTTCTCATTATATATATATAAAATATTTGAAATGCCTATAACTATATTGGTTTCACCCACAATTCTCCTTTAAATAAAGAATAACCTGATTATTTGCATAAATATATGCATTGTTCCTATTTATTATATATATATGTAAATAAAGTAGTTCTTGGATTGCACCATGGATTATTTTTGATTACTTCTCAATGTTTTTACAAAATAGCATCTGTCATTTGTCAAAGTTATTTTTAAAAAAAACCATTAGATCTCAAATAGTAATGAGATTCCGTGTGAGATAAAGAAAGAGATTGATCTTGAAGTAGTTGAGCATTGTAATATGTCAATTAACAAACTGTTTATTTTCTTCAGTTTTATAATTAATTGATTTCATGTTTATGTTAGAAGAAAGAGATAAAATAAGTAGTCTCCATAAGGCTGGAATACATTGTGTTCATCAGTTTTAATTAAACCAGTTGGTCTTTTTAATGTTTCAATAAACTCCCTCATAATTCTAAAATCATACTTTTCCAAATTAGCAAGTTTTCTCAATTATGTGAACTACTATATATATATATGTGTGTGTGTGCTGTATGCACAGATAATGAAGCTAGTAAATATATATAATTAAATGCAAAATATTAATTTACTTTAATTATAAAAATATTAATTTATTTTAGCTAAGCACCTTCAGGAGACTTGCTCTCATACTCATATCTGCTGTTGTTAAAACCGATGCAAATAATTTATAACTACCTTTTTTTGGGACAGGGCAAAGCAGACTTCTCTTCTATTAATAGACTTGGGATCACTTGCTATATGAAATGCTTCTCTAATCTTGCACATAGTGTCATGTCTTTCTGAGCAAAGATGTTGGCAAAGTGGCCTGTTTTTCTTTCATGCTCAAAAAAGATCAAATTACCTTCCTGCAAAATCTGATGCATTTTACTTCTGATTGAAAACTTTTTATGTTCCTTAATTCTGACATTAAAATTCATCTATTGTATTGACTCCCATAGTATTTTGAGCACTGTAAACATGAAATTTTATAAATACCTTGGTATTTTAAAAGTACTCTGTGTTTAGGTTTATGGGAAAAATCACTAATTGTTTTGCTAACAGAAAAATACTAATTTTAACATAAAGACTTTTTTTTTACTCACAAAAAAAATTGGCAATTTTTTCCATAAACCTAAAGGCACAGTACTTTTTAAAAGCAAGGTATTTATGAAATTCCATATTTACAGTGCTCAAAATGCTATGAAGGTCAACCCAATAGATGAATTAATGTCAGAATTAAGGAACATAAAAAATGCCTTCAATCAGAAGTTAAATACATCAGCATTTACTTCACACTTTTTAGAAATTGGTCACAAATCCTGATTTTGATAATGCTAAAATACTTGCTAATTTGGAAAAGTATTATTTGAGAACTATGAGGGAGTCTATTAAAATATTAAATAGACCAACTGGTTTAAATAAAGCTGATAAAGCACAACATATTCCAGTCTTGTAGATACCACTTAATTTATCTCTTTTTTCTAACATAAACATGAATTCAATTAATGGTGAAACTAAAGCAAATAAACATTTTGTTAATCCACATATTCTGAATGCTCAACTACTTCATGCTCAATCTTATTCTTTATCTCACACTGAATCTCATTATTATTTTAGATCTAATGGTTTTTTTTTACAAAAAACTTAACTTTTACAATGGCTGACACTATTTTGTCAAAACATGGAGAAGTAATCAAAAATAAAACATATTGTAATTCAAGAACTACTTTTTTTACATCATGTTACAGTGAAAACATTAAATATAATATTAAAAATATGTGTATATAAATTATATAATTTATTAAAAAATATATACTAATAAAATTAATGTCTATCATAAAATGTGTATTTCATAATATTATAAATTATTTGGCAATCTGATACTTTCACTATACTTAAATTTTTGGACAACCATCAATCATCAGACAATATGTAAGCTTAAAATTTCTGTGTCCCACCAGAAATAATTTCACAGTCAGACACACATATATATGATATTAAATCTTTTAATGTAATGTAACAAATATATCATAATAGTTGGAAACAATTTCTATCCACATTATAATATATAGTTGGATTCATTTTATTCCTGCATAAATACTATATTTTGTATTGGAAAGGAAAGTATTCATTTATTATTAACGCAAAGCGCGTGCACAATTAGCTTGAAAGGCTGATATTTGAATGTAATACAATTGTAAACACAGCACTATATAAAAATAAATGCCTATTTACATATGATTAAGTTTCAGTTAGAGTGACGTTTAGTAAATTCTAGACAATTTCACCAACGTCATTCATTCAGACATCGTAAATAGTAATTTAAAGTGAGTGGTCTTTTCTCACGCTTTCCTTGCCAGTACGTCAGATTTGATCATATATAAGCATTTGAGTTGTAGAAATAGATGGATTCATTTTATTCCTGCATAAATACTATATCTTGTATTGGAAAGGAAAATATTCATTTATCATTAACACTCGCAAAGTGCGTGCACAATTAGCTTGAAAGGCTGATATTTGAATGTAGTATATAATGGAATATTTTACATTTCACTTTGAAAATACTATAGTCTTTGCTTTCTGATATTTTGGAATTCAACTCATGGTATTACAAATTAATTTGATTGGGTTATACATGTATGTAAGTATGTGTATTGTTTGTTTACAAGAGTGTCGATGTGATTGATATTGTCTCCATCTAGTGGATTTATGTTATCAGCAGATTTGTGTACCACTGTTGAACATTTCTTTTGGATTAGGCATTTACCTTAATAAATATCATTAGCCAATCTGCCTTTTATATAATGTCTTGGGGCTGCAAATGAAAATAATTTGTCATTTTTGATCATTGACTATATATATATATGTGTGTGTGTATGTGTGTTAAGTATCTCAAATTATTTTCTTGTTTATGACTTGTAAGAATGCCTTTAAATATTGTTCTATTAATAAAATGTTTACTACATATAAAAATTTAACATTTATATAAATATGGGTGTGATTAAGATGTAATATTTGTTTTATTGGACAAAGCTTACCTTTCTATCACTTTTCTGTTGTTTGAGCAACTTAATGCTTTAAGATAGACAGAATTGATTTTGTCATTTTCGTTTATTAATAAATCCATTACTTTTTGAACCGTTTCTTCATTGCCGTATTTAACACCATAACACAAAATCTGGGAGTTGTAATTCTTTCTAAAACAAAAGTAATTATAAGAGACAGTTTAAACATCAGCAATAGTATCTCTATGAAAACAATCAGAATTTGTGTAGCTTAAAAGACTTCTCAAAATTTTGATCAATAAGAAAAATCATTCTATTGAGTTTAAAGTTACTTAATAGTATAATAATCTAAAAACCCTCATAATAAATGACTCTATATATACTAATGAATTAAAAATAATAACACTAAAATAAAAACTAATTTATTATTTAAATCAACTGTAGAAACCTCTTCAAGGTAGCCGTAACATTTTCAATGGAATATATAAAAGAAAAAAACATCACAAGTACTAATTGCATATATAGATATCTACAAATACTCTCGATCGATTTTAATTTCAATAGCATATGAATTATATAAACTATGTGAAAAATGAAATTGAAAAAAAATATTAAACTGATACACAAAAATTAATATTCTGACGAATGCTTGTGCTAAAATTGTCTGTATTTTTTTGTCTTGATTACTTCTTAAATAAAAATTATAACACTCTGCGTTTATTTTTATACTTTAAATTTGTTTATAGATATAATAAACACCCCCATACTTCCCCATTCTTTTTAAATTCACATAAATAAAGATATAATAAAAGACAAATGACCCCAAGATGCATTTCATGCTGAACCAGCATTCACCAGTTCTGTAAATTAAAGCTATCTTATATAACGTGGAGTAATTTACATGAGAAAAAATGTAAGAAAATTGAACAAATAAATCAATCACTTAACAATTTTATATGGATATTGAATATTTTTCATAGATATTTATCTCTTAATCATCCAAAGGAATCATTAGAGATCATGATGGATCTCTAAATATAAAAAGTTTTTTCCCAATTTAATGACACATAAAGGTCATGTAAATTGATAAAGAGCAATATATATATATATATATATATATATATATATATCAATATCAATATATATATATATATATATATATATATTGTGCCATTACAATTTGGTCACTAGCCAAATTTATAGTAATGTGCATGTAGAAAAGGTAAACCAAAAATCATCATCACATTTTTATATAATCATAAATGAAGCTGTAGGGAATCCAAGTTCAAACCCTACAAGGTCCAGTTCTAAAAGCTTTAGCTAGAAAGAGAGTGGGTCAACAATTATATGCTTTATTTGTTTGTGTGTTGATAGAAAGGTAATACACACATTTAAACTATTTAATATTTAAATTTTCTGTTAAAAAGCAAAGTTATAATGCATATAGGCAATGTATGTGTAAGCTATTTAATTGTTTTATATTTCAAATATTCAACATTTTAACTTTCTTTAAAACTAACCTATGCTTGATCAATTTTAATGTCTTGTTTATGCTTCTATTTTGCTTTTCTTTAATTGTAATTGGGATTTAAAAGTTACAGATTTAATTAAATAATAGGGTTATAATTACTAAGCTAGCAATTATATTATTTAATGTTAGTTTATGAATGATTTGAAAGAATGAAGGATGTGTGTACATTACATACAGAAATTTACATTTACTAAATATTGAAAGAAAAGGAAGGATTAAATCTGTCAAATTATTTTTTTTTGTACAATTTTATGTTAAAAGAGGAAATTGTTTAATCAGATATCGATCTTTGTAGCAATTTTGTTTTTTTTGTAAATGATTGTTTCACTTTGGGAGCTTATAATGGGTGAGAACTCTAATTTTGAAATTGTCTTATCTTAAGATCTAAAGAAGGAAGCTCAAAGATTGGAAATGTTACCTAAATGTAAAAAAAGAAAGGAAATAAGGATTAAGTCTATTTTTTTAAAACAAAAGTGTCTGGAAAAAGGATTAAACTTTTCAGTTGAAAAATAATTTAGTTGAAAATAAATTAGAGATCTAATTAAAACAAATTTGTCCAAAAATAGCAAGTGATGCTATGTCTGATTGGTTAAGTTAGCTAAAAATTGGATATAAAAAGCTGTCTGGAATTATTATTTTTTTTGGTGATTATGATTCAGATTAAACTATTAAATTGAATGTTGAAAATATAAGAAATGGCTTGCTAGAAAAATTATATATATGTCCCATCTTTTTCGGACCATCTGGAGGAAGCTGCACATCATAGAGGAAAGAAAAGATGTCATGTCTAAAATAATATTCTACATCTTTCAACTGACCAGAGAAATAAGATGTTTTTAATAGAAGGAAGAAAGCATTCACCTGCATTCAAAAAAGGTGAATTAATCTACTCATAACTATTAATCATCAAGTTCAATTAATTGTTATAACAACTGATTTTAAACTCAAGAAAATTTATAAATGTGAAAACAACTGCTGTATTTCATCCACATGCTTGACAGGAAGAGAAGAAAAATTAATATAATGATTTCCAAATTGTCCACTAAAGCACATAACCTCAATAGAGTCATCATCATCAAATAGTTATACACCTCAAGACAGAGATTGTTCCCATGTAAAACAGAAATAGTAGCTGCAGAAATATAGACATTATACAAGACAAGTTTGAACCCTTGGAAATTCACCACAAACAAAAGATCGGTAATATGACTTTTATATCTATTTTCTTTATGATATCAGTCTTAATAAACATTTTAGCAATAAAGTGGTATATTTTATTTAAAGAACTTTTAAGGACTATTCAGATCGATTAAAACAAGAATGTCTTACTAATAATAACTTTGAGCTTCATAAATGATCTTGAATGTATGAAAATTATTTGTTTATTAATTTTACAGTTATGAAAAATATTAATGTGTAAAACAATTTTTTTTATGGTGATATGATTTTAGTTTTAACTAATATATTATTATTATTTGGGTTTTAAATAATATTTTATTATGGGATAAAACATGCACATACCTAATGATATTTTTATATGTGTATAATTGCGAGTGAATGTGAAATAATAGGTGGTGTTAAAATATTAAATTATTTTGTCTTGAGAAAGTATAGATTTCAGCGCTTGGAAGGGAGGGGGAGATAATGATTTAAAACTCTTTTCTAAAACTTGCTCTTTCAATTCTACTAACATTTTGTTTTTTACATTCTATTTACATGTTAGATTTTTAAAGTATGTGTGCTAATGAGCAGATAATTTTTTTTTCTTGAAATACTTTTCTCATGGAGTGAAAATCATGGTCAATGTGACGTCCAACTTAATACAAAATACATTTGAAGGGAAAGGGGGAAGAACTTAAAATTAATCTGAGGATTGTTATATAATCAATTATTATTATTATTATTCATGTCAATTTTCATTTTTATCTAGAAATTTTTATGTATATGTTAGAAATGCAGTAATAAATATTAGTTTGTTTTATTAAACGAGGCGTATATATTTCATTAAGTGTAGTCTTTGTTAAGTGTGATTATTCATCATCATCAATGGTTGAATATTAGTTATTTAAGATATAAGTAAATATGCTAAAATTAAGCAATAATTATGAATTTCTTTATAAAATTTAGTTTTATGTTTAGGCTTAGTCCGAGAGCTGTAGTTGAAACCCTTGTCATTATTGTTATTATTATCATCATCATCATTGTCATCAACGTTTTAATTAATGAGCTGTTTAACTGTTTAAAGGCCATAAATAAATATTGATTTTATAAAATTTAGTGATCTCTTAGGATTATTATCACCACATCCCGTCATCTATTTCATGCAAGGATGAGTGAATTGCCATCCTAAATTAGTTATATATAATCTGAGCTAGTAAACTTATAAAATATTGAAACACATTTGTTATGTTAAGATCTGAGAAATGATTTATGTCTAGTATACTCCACTTTGGTTTATAGATGTTTTACTTTTACCTAAATATTAGTGCATATAGTGATATGGCTAAAAAAGCAAAATCTCCCATTTTATTAAAAATAAAGTACAAAGAAGGGATTCTAACCCGGTACATGTGAAAGGTTATCAGATATAACCGTGTCTAGATTCAGATAATCTAGTGGCGCCCTGCTAGACCATATTCACTTAGTATTTGTTTAAACATGCACTTAACATCAAACCAAGAAATGAAAGTGGATAAAACCTAGCTGTATTTTTATATTGGACTATTTCCATCATCTAATATGTGTGTTGAATGTCTTTAGAAAAGTTTAATTTTTAGTTAAATATTCCAAATGCATTCAACTGTTAGTAATATCACAGCAAACAGGTTAGTATATGCACCAACTGTTAGTAATATCACAGCAAACAAATGTTAATAATATCACAGCAAATAGGTTAGTATATGCACTAACTGTTAGTAATATCACAGCAAACAGGTTAGTATATGCACAATGTTTCGAGAGGTATTTTTCCCTCTTCTTCAGGTGTTGCTGGCCTGACCAGTGACAGTACTAGCATGGGATTCGAACCTGGGTCCTTAGATTCTTGATTATTGAAATTTAAGGTAACGCTCTAACCAACTGAGCCATCCTGCCAAAGGCAACAGTATGTAGTAATTTCATATACTTATCTATGAGGTTCCTCCTGATTTCTCCACTTTTTCCTCAGAGCAAAGTTGATTAGTGATTTCCATACATTAGGTATAGTCACACTAGGTTGGCTTATGGGATTTTTTGCCATTGTCATGTGAGCAGCTTCTTTAAATTTTCTTCTTTGTACCTTTTCTTCTTTATCCAATATTTTTGTCTTTTCCCAATTGAACGTATGTTCATTGGTCCATACATGGTCTGCTACCTTAGACACATCTGTTTTCTCTCTTCTAATCATCAGTTTATGTTCTTGCAAGCGCTTTTGAATGGGACGGCTGGTCTCACCAATATATGTTCTTCCACATTCACATGGTATTTCATAGATGCAGTTTTTTCTTTGCAGCATTTCAAGTTTAGGCTTTGTAGATGTTAGAATTCCTCGTAGTGTGGTATGGCTCTGAAAAGCTGTTCTGATGTTATACTGATTGCAGATTTTCCTTAATTTGTCTGCTATTTTTGGAATGTATGGATACACTACAGTACCAATAATTGTCTTTTCTCTTGATGGTTCTTTTTGTTGTCTGTTTAATGTTTTCTTAATAACAGCTGATGGATAACCATTTTTCTTAAGAGTTTGTTCTATATAGATCTTTTCTTTTTCCAAATCACCAGTTTCTGAACAAACTTCTTTTGCTCTGTTCCACAGTGATAGTATAACTCCATGTTTTGTGTTTCTGGTGTGATTAGATGTATAGGCTAGGTATTTTCCTGTATGTGTAGGTTTTCGGTAAACTGTAGTTTTGATTTTGCCATGAGGGAGTCTTGTTACAAGAACATCTAAGAATGCCAATTTTTGTTCTTGTTCTGGTTCTATTGTAAATTTAATTGAAGGGGATATGTTGTTGATGTGTGTCCAGAAAGTTTGTAGCAATGCCTCACCATGTGGCCATACAACAAATGTATCATCCACATAGCGAAGCCAAACTTTAGGTGGATAAGGAGTAGTTTTTATGGCTGTGGTTTCAAGTTCTTCCATATAAATATTGCTAATCAGGGGAGACAATGGTGAGCCCATAGCCATTCCTTGATTTTGTTGGAAGAACTCTGTGTTATATTGAAAGTAGGTTGTTTTTATACAGAAAAGACTCCCTCATGGCAAAATCAAAACTACAGTTTACCGAAAACCTACACATACAGGAAAATACCTAGCCTATACATCTAATCACACCAGAAACACAAAACATGGAGTTATACTATCACTGTGGAACAGAGCAAAAGAAGTTTGTTCAGAAACTGGTGATTTGGAAAAAGAAAAGATCTTATAGAACAAACTCTTAAGAAAAATGGTTATCCATCAGCTGTTATTAAGAAAACATTAAACAGACAACAAAAAGAACCATCAAGAGAAAAGACAATTATTGGTACTGTAGTGTATCCATACATTCCAAAAATAGCAGACAAATTAAGGAAAATCTGCAATCAGTATAACATCAGAACAGCTTTCCAGAGCCATACCACACTACGAGGAATTCTAACATCTACAAAGCCTAAACTTGAAATGCTGCAAAGAAAAAACTGCATCTATGAAATACCATGTGAATGTGGAAGAACATATATTGGTGAGACCAGCCGTCCCATTCAAAAGTGCTTGCAAGAACATAAACTGATGATTAGAAGAGAGAAAACAGATGTGTCTAAGGTAGCAGACCATGTATGGACCAATGAACATATGTTCAATTGGGAAAATACAAAAATATTGGATAAAGAAGAAAAGGTACAAAGAAGAAAATTTAAAGAAGCTGCTCACATGACAATGGCAAAAAATCCCATAAGCCAACCTAGTGTGACTATACCTAATGTATGGAAATCACTAATCAACTTTGCTCTGAGGAAAAAGTGGAGAAATCAGGAGGAACCTCATAGATAAGTATATGAAATTACTACATACTGTTGCCTTTGGCAGGATGGCTCAGTTGGTTAGAGCGTTACCTTAAATTTCAATAATCAAGAATCTAAGGACCCAGGTTCGAATCCCATGCTAGTACTGTCACTGGTCAGGCCAGCAACACCTGAAGAAGAGGGGAGAAAAATACCTCTCGAAACGTTGTGCATATACTAACCTGTTTGCTGTGATATTACTAACAGTTAGTGCATATACTAACCTGTTTGCTGTGATATTATTAACATTTGTTTGCTGTGATATTACTAACAGTTGGTGCATATACTAACCTGTTTGCTGTGATATTACTAACAGTTGAATGCATTTGGAATATTTAACTAAAAATTAAACTTTTCTAAAGACATTCAACACACATATTAGATGATGGAAATAGTCCAATATAAAAATACAGCTAGAACACCATCATCACAAACCTTCAGAAAAACACTGGATAAAACCTACTGTCTGTATACCTGAGTTAAAGTACTTGTTAATAATAATTTGCTCATAATTTGCTTATAATTATTAAGATATTTGGATTTTGAGAAATCTATAATATTTGGACTCCCTTAATTTGTTACAATATATAAAGAACCTGCTACTAGCTCTAAACAAGCTTAATTATTTTATTTTTTATGATAAATGCTACAAGAGAAAATACATGAAGCTTTTATCTATGATGGTCCCCATCCCCAGACCGGTTTTGAGCTATGGCCCTCATCAGTGAGGAGCTAGGACATAAGATTCAAAATATTAACTCAAGCCAAGCATTTATCTAATTCTTAAATATTAACAAAAAGATTCAAATCTTCAGACACCTACATGTCTTCAAACTCAGCTCTTTAACCAAAGAAACTATATGAGCCTGAACTAAATTCAGAGATCCCATATATTAGTAGGCTTAGCAATTTAATATAGCCAAAGCCCTAATAGCAAAATTATAATAGATAAAGGCTTCATGTATTTTCTCTTGTAGCATTTATCATAAAAAATAAAATAATTAAGCTTGTTTAGAGCTAGTAGCAGGCTCTTTATATATTACATATTGGTAATACAAGCTATATAGGTCATGTGATATATGAATGATTTTTACTATATATATATATATATATATTGTTTAGTTCCATAAATGACTATAGAAAAAGCTGTTATATTTATATATAATAAAACAAAATTATTGGAATTAAATCTAGAATTTTCAATATACCAATATTCAAATAATTATAGCCTGCTTACCAAATAATTTGCTTCTCCAATAAAATTAACAATTTAAATTTGAAAATTAAAATTTTATTAACACAAATATAAAATGTGAATGACAAACTTTGCATAATTTGTGTTTATTTACATAGTTATATTGCTTATTTAATAACTTATGCATTACATTTATAAAATATGCCTCTTTGATTATTTTTTTTCTCAAGTCATTTTCAATATGCAAAATAAAAGCATTGTCATTCAAGAACACTTTGGAAAAAAAGCATGTCGATATTAAAATGATCATATTACTTCTTTAAAGCTATATTTTAAATTGCTTTATATTATTTTAATGGATATTTGAAATTTTTTTTAATTTACAACTTGTCAATATCAAATTAAATATATTAGAAATGTACATTGTAAAATATATAAATTTGTTGAAGACAAAAATCCTTTCAAGCCCACACACGCAACATTAAGATCTTGCAGAAATTTTATGTCCAGTAATCAAGCAAAACAAGACATTTTACACAAATATATTTAGGATTGTCTTGTTACTGTATATGGAATTGTCTTAAGAAATCTGGTATGTATTCAAGTAAATCTATTCCTGTGTTCACTTAAAAATAAAAATTATGATTGATTCTTTGAAAATGATATTATTAGTGGTATGATTTTAAAAAATGTTGTTTTCTGCTTGTAGTAATAATAGATGGAATGTGGAGCTTCATAACCAATAAAAAAAGTTAAAGGTAGAAGATTAAAGTCTAATAAAAATTTTAAAAAGTCTAAGTGGTTTAAAATTCATTGACACTTTAAATGATCTTTTTGATATTCTGATAGTTATGGGCATTCATCTGAAAAACAGAATCATAATATTATTAAATCCAATAATGCCACTATTGTATATGACAACAAATATATTTTAAAAGATGGATGAAACATTTTGATAATCTTTAAAAGACATACAAAAATTGAGATGATGACTTTTAATGATATTTCTATTTTACCTACCCATTTAGATTTAGCAAAGATATCTAGTTTATTGAAGTTAAAATTGCTTTTTGTAAACAAAAAGATTGTATGTTCTTATATAAATGGAAAAAGCTTAAAATATTGTGGTGATAACTAAATGTTATTTTTTTTTAGAAATATATGAACTTATAAAGTTGTGTCATCTGATTATAAAAATGTTTTATGGCAACAATTTTTAAAAATAAACAGAATTATTACAGCAATTATCATGGAATATTATTGTTTTCCATTACAGCAGAAATAATTATAAAATATATATCTGTGTTAATATAAATACACACACAAATGTAGATTTTACAAATATTTAAACTAACACATAGTTGAACATTAAATATTACAGAAATACTTAGTGATATGAGTGATTACTCTTGTGGTTTGACAGAAGAAGCACCATAAATATTCTTTTGCAGCCAGACAAATGTAAAACATAGCAGAAATAAAAGAATGAGTAGTATATTGTTATTGCTGATATGGTCAAATATATCTGTGGTATAGTTTTAAATTAATTTGCTGTTAATAAATTTTTTTTATATATTATATAGTTTTTACATGATTGAATGAGAGAAATATTACTACAAGTGGAGAATCTAAGGCCCTTAAAATGAAAACTGGTATAAGATCTGATATAGATGTAATGATAGAATTTTGAATTTTGAATTAATTCCAAACTAAAATAAGAATTTTAACTTATTTGCTTTCTAATTTATAGTATACTGACAATAGTTTTATTTTTTTCTTATCTATATTTTGCTCAAAATAAAAAGTCTTTGATTTATTAATCAAAGTGCAAAAATTCAAGTTCTTTATCAGATAGTGTTGAAAGAAAAGCCTACAACTTTGCTTGGATGGTTATCAACTTAAGATAGTAAACAATTTAAATATCTTAATAACATTTAAGTAGAAATAAGGACTTACATACTAAGATGCAACCCAGACTCTAATAACAACTTGAAAGATAGGCAATTGATCACGGTAAAATAAATGTAATATCTAAATTAGTTGTACATAGAACTAGTATTTTATCCAATTTGGTATAGAGAAATGAGATTTGGACTCCCTATTGATATAATATAAAGTCTAATCACTCTTGTAATCTGCATTTCTATAATTGAAAACTATTCTTTTCCTCAAAAGAATTTCAGATAATCTAACTGTTTGCAAGCATTCTTTTCCCAATATTACTGTAAATCAATCCAATATTGTAGAAGATGGTAAAATCAAACTTGCCCTTGATTGTCTTAAATAAGAAAATGTCCCAATGGATACTTCCTGAGTTTCTAAAAAAATCTATGATTTAAAGTCAGAGCATTTGGCAGATTCATTTCTAAAATTATTCATATAGAAAGTATTCCAAACAAGTGGTTTGCAAATAAAATTACAGCATTTTTAAAATCAAACAAAATCAGCAATTATCTCTACAAAACAATTATTGTCCAATATTATCTCTATGCTTTCTATAATATTCTTGAAAGAATTTTATCTACAGAAATTTTACTATAATTGAGGTTCACCTTTTTAAAAGCAGTCTGATTTTAGGTGAAGAGGCTGTTTTAAATAAGTTTTATTTTAACAACTCAAATAAATAAAATTTTTCAAAATAAATTGAAAGCTGACAATACATTTATTGATCTAACCTCAGCTTATGATTTTGTTAGGGTAAAGCTTTTTTTTTTTAATGTCTAAATTCTTAATTGTAGAAACAACATTAATTTACTTGGGACATATTTGCCAATGCAATAAAATTCAAGTGACATTGATCATCTCAAAATTTTATAGAAACTGCAATAAGATTTGGTTCTCTCATCTACTTTATTTAATATATTCATCAGTGATATTCCAGGTTCTGAAGGCAGGAAATTCATTTACACTGATAATATTGTTTTGTCTTATCAAAAAGGATCCTTTCCTGAAATAGAAAAGTCTTTTCAATCACAATAAGAAAGAAATGGAAATGTTTTTGACTAGTATTTTATTCCTAATCCAATAAAAACAATTTGTTCAAATTTTTACTTATAATATTTTACAATTGTAGTATAAAATATTATCATATCCCTGTTCAAGCTATTTAGGAGTATCTTTTGACTATAGCCTAATTAGTATTTCTTATTTATCAAAAGGTTCGATAAAAATTAATTCTTAAAACTAATCTCCTTTGAAAACTCGTTGGTACTACATGCAGTTATAACGCAAGTACATTATGAACACTGATGAATGTTATGCCCCTTAATTTTGGATACTGGATTAAACATTACCATGAGTCATGTTACTGATATACTTAAGTCTATTCCTTTGCAGTCGATTTCTGTTATTTGATATATTTCTCAGCCAGATATCAGATGAGAAATTGCTTCACAGAAAATATATAAAAAAACTATTAAGACGTATATGTGATGCTGCTGTTTTTATCAACTTAAAAGATAGAGAATATCATAGAAAAAATAATCACTACAACTAAATTAGCAGTATATAGATAGAGCTTCTGTATCCACAGCAACAGAAAAGTATTGGAAACATTTCATTTAAAGATGCTTTAAAAATATTATGAAGTTCATAAAATTAACTAATACATTTTTTGTTTGCTGGATGTGATATTATAAAAATCTGCTATTATAATGTCACACCTTCATTAGATTGGATATGTAAAACAAATGAACAATACAAGACTTATTTTATAATAAACTCGATCATAGTTTTTGTATTAAAGTTAAATCTTCATTGAAAAGATATAGTATGATTACATACAATATTGAATTATTTTAGAATTTCAAGTTATGTGAAAAAAAATTAAAAAAATATTATGCAGAATATCAAATAAACAGAAACATGGACCAGCATATTCTACATTTGGGTGTATTTGTGATTATCAGTTTGGTTTATTGAATTATGACAAAAGCTCATCTCTAGTGTAATTTTTGCTTTCTCACACTTGGGGGAGTGGTGATAAAAATTCTTGTTTACGAGTTGTTACTGTTGCTAATGATAATTGGTAATTAGTGTTAATCTTCTTAGTTTGGTATTCAAACTTCTTATAAACTTCCAATTCAATAAATTAGCATCTAATTATTAAAATTGCTTAGAAAAACTAAAAAGGTTTTACTCATTTTATTTTATTATTCTTTACTTTATTAGCAAGTGAATAAACTTGTTTTTTTACTCTAGTTAGTGTTTGTTTTCATTAAATTATTGTAGATGCATATGCAGCTGGTAAACATAAATTTACCGCTGTATATAGCAATTGCATATTCAGCAGATTAATAAACAACTTTATTTAAACTCTCTTTATCCATATTTATTATTTATTTTTTTATTAAAGTGGTAAATCTGCATATTTGATTTCATTTCCATTTAGTTCAATTACCTTATATGTGTAAACTCTTCTATATAAAAATTAGATTTCTTCTAGTAGTCATTCCTAGAATCTGTAAAGTTAATGTGAATTTCTGCATGGATTATTTCATAGATCCAACCACAATACTAAGTCAGTTTAATCTTCCTAAATGATACAGGAAAATAACCAATAGCCTCTGATTAATTGGGTTATGATTAACAAAAAACCATAAATCATATAGATTATGATTATTAAATGTACACATGCGGTGCTAGAATAGAAAAACCCAATGACATGTATTTTGACAAAAGCTTTTGGTTGGCTCCAAAATAATCAGTAGATAATTTTAGCAGAATAACTTCTCTTTCAATAGATTTTTAGTGCAGAATACTAAACACTAATTTTCCAAATAATTTTTAATTTTCATTCATTCATATACACACAACAATCATACATATTAAAAGTACCTATTTTCTTCAGTATCATTTAAATAAGAAATAAGCTCCTTCCTTGTTTTTTCAACACAGGTTTTATATTTGAGATCACACATAAACTTAATTAACTTAGCAGCCATAGTTCTAAAAAATAGAATATACATGAGCAGATAAAACTTTAAAAATTAATACATACTGAAGCAATATATATATATATATATATATATATATATATATATATATATATGCATATTTAGCTGTTACTACATTCAAACTTTAGAAAATGTTTTTAGTGGAATCACAATATTTGCAAGAAAAATTGGTCTATCAATTTTAATTTAAAATTTGTGATGTTTAAATTGAGATAAAGATTTTCAATCAGAGAAATCACTGTTGTTGTATTTGCCTAAATTGGTTTGTAGTCATTTATTGACATATTTAGTGCTATTTTTTTTTTAAATCACAAAATTATATACCTTCAAAGACTGATTTTTTTTAATTTTAATAATCTGAAGAGATCAATGTAATTAAGTAGATGGCAATATTAAAGTATTTTAGGCCTGATATTATCTGATTGATGAATTTAGTTATCATGTAACATATGAATTATGAAAGTAATTGCTAAATATCATTATCAACATGGTCTTAGGATTTTTTGAGATATTTTAAAAATTGTAAAACAATTTTAATATTTTAAATCAGAATTAATCAAGGCAGATTTAATTGATTTTCTGGAATTGGTCACTTATCATTCTTTCTAATTGTTGAATGACAAAAATGTTTTTTGTTCTTATTAGGAACTAATTTTTTGAATACTGTATTTGCAAAGTTCAAATACAATTTTTTTAGAATATTTTTGATTATAAATGCATATTTTTATTGTCTTGCGTTGTTAGCCGAGAGGTATCGCAGCCGCCATGCAAGCAAGTAGTTGGTTGCAGACGGTTGTGGGTTCACGTCCTGGCCGATGCTATGACATATGAAAATATATATATATATATCAAAAGTTGAAAGATTGTAACAGATATTATCAAAAAAAACAATGGACCTACAGTGAAAAAACTTAGTTTGTATATATGAGAAAGGTCAATGTGACATATTTTATTGGTTTGATAGCTTATAAAAATATGGAGCATTGTTTTATGAATTGTGTAAAAGGATTGGATTGATTACATTATTGCTTCCAGAACTGGTTTACTGAGTAGAGAATCTTTAAGTTCAATGATAATAGTGATCTGATAATATTAGATTACAGGATAACTGTTATTGATTTCAGTCAGATTGCCATTTAAACATGATTTCTATTATAGAAGAGTCATGTCTACAAATATTGAAAGTGTTAGTTTACTTAATGTATACAAGTTTGTATGCTGTATAATATTTTGATAATAATCTAATAGTGATAGGTTATATATATATATATATATATATATATATATATATATATATATATATATATTCTAATATTTTCACAGATAAATGACGATTGATGATTTCATATTATTATTATTTTGGGGATATTACGTGTGGTAAAATAGCTAAATAGCGGACGTTGTTTCTCCTCATACTTAAATTCTATTGGTTGAAAAGTTTTAAATTTTATTTTGTCCTCCAATAGCTTCTTCCAAATGTTGTTAATCTTCTTTAATTCACACTTTTGTTTATGCTCTTGGACCTTTTAAAAATCTCTATAGCTTCACTTAGCAATCTCTGGTTATATTGTTCAATTTTTGCTAGAATATTTGTTTTATCAAAATTGATATCATGTTTAGTTAATTTTATATGAGAATAAATAGCTGATGAATTGGATTTTTCTCTGACTGCCAAAATCTGTTCTTCCTTTCTACTATTTATTCTATGATTAGTCTGTCCAATATATGTATGTGGACAGATCCTACATGGAATTTCATATACATCATGACTCCAAAGAAATTTCGTCTTTAGGAAGTGGAAATCTTTCATTATTTTTTTAAAGTAGTGTAAACTGTGTGAATATTATTATTCTTTAAAATGTTATATCAGTTATCCCTTTTATATATGGTAAAATTGCCTTAATTTCTGATGTATCAAAATCTTTTTTTTACTTTTTATATGTATAAGCCCTATTAATAATGCTGTAATTAAAACCATTATCAAGAAGCATTTTTAAAAAAAAAAAAAATGAAGAAGCATTTTTTTTAGTATCAGAAATATCCTGGAGAAAATGGATATCATCAGAAAGTCTCTTAGTTCTATCCAACAATGGTTTTGCCAGTGAAAATAGTTGTGCAGGATAGTGATGAAAAAAAAAATGTAGATATCTCCCAGGGTGTGTTGGTTTTTCATAGGTACCATGAGATAAAGAACCATCTTCCCTTCTCTCAATTAAAATATCTAAAAAAGGTAATTGGTTATTATTTTTCTATTTCCATAGTAAATCATAATCATAGTAAATAATAATAATAATAATAATAATAATAATAGTCTTGCATTGGTGGTCAAGAGGTCAGCGTGACTGCCTTGCACTTGCAGGTAGTTGCCCGGGTTGCGGGTTCGCATCCCGGCCGATGCTATGACACTTAAAAATAATAATAATAATAATAAGCAAATAGTTTATACTTTGTAGCTAATTATGAATCAAAATATATAAAATGCGCTAAAACGCACAAGCACACAAAGCTAAAAACAAATAAAGCAAATATATATTATTTTAATATCTATTCATTAAATGGCTATGCATTTTCAAGGTTCAAGCCCTCATAATCATAGCCATATTACAAAATATAATAAATTGACTTGGAGTGATGCAAATTTATGCAAATGAAATAATTATGCATTCCATTTCTTGGATATTTTGTAGGCAGAGAGCGGCATGATCTAAAAAGAAAGATAAAAGAAGCTTTCTTTATATCTAGAGATAGTGATGCCATCAATAGAAAAGACTCTTGCTACAAAATATCCAAGAAATGGAATGCATAATTATTTCATTTGCATAAATTTGCATCACTCCAAGTCAATTTATTATATTTTGTAATATGGCTATGATTATGAGGGCTTGAACCTTGAAAGCGCTTAGCCATTTAATGAATAGATATTAAAATAATATATATTTGTTTTATTTGTTTTTTAGCTTTGTGTGCTTGTGCATGTTAGCACATTTTATATATTTTGATTATTATTATTATTAATAATAATAATAATAATAATAATAATAATAATAATAATAATAATAATAATAATAATAATAATAATAATAATAATAATAATAATAATAATAATAATAATAATAATAATAATAATAATAATAATAATAATAATAATAATAATAATAATAATAATAATAATAATAATAATAATAATAATAATAATAATAATAATAATAATAATAATAATAATAATAATAATAATAATAATAATAATAATAATAATAATAATAATAATAATAATAATAATAATAATAATAATAATAATAATAATAATAGGTATTAAATTGTGTTTCTTGGAAAAAAAAGTATTATAATAATTTATTATAAAACACTAAACATAAGATAAATAACAAATATATAAATAATTAAGTACATTAATATAATGAAAAAATATATAGTACTAAATATATACCTAAAAATAAATTTTAACTCTACATTCTTTTATAGGACAATTAAATATTTAAAAAAATATTTTATATTTGTCTTTTGCATATAGGTATACATAAAGCTGGTAATCTATGAGAATGTAAACTGCCTTTCAAGTTCTCTTAAGACGACGATATATCATAAATTGATTGAATTTCTTCACATTGGGGTCAACTATCTACTTCAAGATAGACAACTAAACAATTAGTTAGAATGTGTAATTCATTCAAATTATTGTTTCGTTTGAATTATATAGTTTCTGTATGTTTAAACATGCATCACAATTACATACTGTATATATATATAACCTCAAGAATGTGTGCGTAAAAGTGCGATAGTAGGGACCTTTACAGGTCTTAACCACAAGCTTACGTTTTGGAAGAAAAGAGGGGATATAACAAAACTTACGTTGAAAATTAAACAGAATATTCAATAAAATAAGAGATGTGTGGGTTACATTCTTTTAAAATAAATGTGAAGTATGTTTACATTAACAAGCAAACAATAAACTTATCTATTTAGACTTTAATCACTTGATAAAAACAAAGATTTACTAAATATCAGGATCAATATGACCATTTTTATTATAATACAAACGGAAGCCAGTCCATGAAAGTATAAAGATTGGCTATCTTAATATATATCTCTGCATTTATTGTATATATGTGTAGAGATGATAATCTGGACCAACTAATGGTTGCTGGCTTATCATGAAATACATATATTGGTGATTAAACCATTAAGCATCACATGATCACCATCTCATACTAGCACATAATTGTTTATAAACAAGATAAAACTCTCCATATAGTAGTGCCACCATGTGCCAACCAGAGTAATCAATGGATGCCAGAAGGCTTGTGCATAAAATCCCTATATAATGCCTACTCATCCAATATCCCCAGACTAGTTTCTGGCTTGTGGCTTTCTTCAGTGAGGAGCTTTGGATCTGAGAGCACTGCACCTAGATCTTAGGATCTAATGCAGCCCCCCAGCAACCACTGTTTATCTCTACTTAACTATAAAACTATGAGAATGAAATTGAAAACACAAAATCATTTTCAATCTAAGTTCAACATCTTATATAGTCATACAGGTCTGAACTCAGTTCAGCACCCATACATTTTGGTGTCTTTGGTTCTTTAACAGCCATAGCCACCACTATCCTATTAGGCAAGATTGGTGTTAAACCATTAAGCATCACATGATCACCATCTCTTATACTAGCACATAATTGTTTATAAATTTGGCAAAACTCTCCATACAGTAGTGCCACCCTGTGCCATCCATACATTGATTACTCTGATAAATAACTGCAGGTTATAACTAGTTTTGTCTCCTTTGTCATTACAATCAAACTGAAATATCTTTCCAGGCTGCTTATATATTCAATGGGTACTTGACAGCTTTGACTAAAAAAATCCTGCATTTTTGTATAAATTGGTCTACTATGCCAGTTATATCATCCAGTAAATGGTGGCCCTTTTTTGTATATAATTTATTTTCACTTTTGGAAAATTCCCATTCATATTTTCAATTTGATCATCTTATCCACAATCAGGCTATAGCCTTTAAATCATATCCAACACATTTTTCTGTTTACCATCACCCCAAATCTGGATGTTTTATTCATCTTTGGAGGTCACCTATTTCTTCTTGCACCATCCTTAGATTTTTTTATGTCTGCCAACTAATTATTTTGAGAAGCTGTATTATTTTGCAATCTTACTCTTCTTTGAAATTTATTGATTTCTTTGCAAATGTCATCCATACTCTCATTCAGGCTGTATAATTTACCTTCTATTTTCTTCACAATTTCTCTTTCAGCTGGTCTTAATTATTTTTAATTTCAACTGTAACTTTTTCATTTGGTCAGCCCTTTTTTCCTCTATTTGGCCAACCAGCTTTTTTATCTGGCCTTTTTTATTTTTAATAATTTCTTACATTTGGTTTTTTATATTTTCAGCCATTTTTCCCACTTTTTAAATAGATTCATAAATAATATTGTTTAACCATCCAGCATTTTTTAATGTTTTATATTTTTCTTCAGCTTATTTTTCATCACTTTGATTGCCACACACGACTCTTAGATATCTATCATTTCTATTAATAGTATATTTTCATCTGATTTTTGAACCTCCATTTTTCTTTAGCATTTGTTATCATTTATCAAACAAAATAGTAATAAAATATTTTTTCTTTACATTAATATATCAATGATTGCCATGTCTGTCTTACAACCACACAACAGCTCTCCATAATTTTTTTTCACATCCAACTCTACCTTTTCCTAGCATGTTTGCTCTTATCCAACTGGCTTTATTGCCCTATTTTTAACTTTCTTCAGCCTTGCTCTACC
The DNA here is from genome assembly GCA_028023455.1 of Epiperipatus broadwayi. Taxonomy (NCBI): domain Eukaryota; kingdom Metazoa; phylum Onychophora; class Udeonychophora; order Euonychophora; family Peripatidae; genus Epiperipatus; species Epiperipatus broadwayi. The sequence continues at coordinate 261,911 of JAQFVV010012482.1, read as the reverse complement.
TCACTATTTTATCCATTTTTTTTATTTTTGTATTTTTCTTTCATTTGTGCAATATCAGCTTGTTCCTCTCAGGGTTTGTTTTTACTCTCATATTTCCATCATACACATAACACATTGAAAGTGGGATAATTAACAACTTCAAATGTATCTAGATAACCTATGAAGAATTTCAATTTTACTACTTTGCTTCAAATAAAATTGGACTCTACAGAATGCCACATATATGTGATAATGATCATGTGACACTCACCTAAGTCTGATAATATTGATTCCCAAACAATAATATTTCTTGCTTAAAAAAATAGATATAGCTTATGATATCTGAGATGATTAGAATATTTATTGATTTAGGCTCACTATACTATTAAATACCCACAATGTCACCACTATCATCCTACATTTGAATTTATATGCATTAGTGAACCATCTTGTTACTATTAAATGATAGTTTTGGGATTTATGAAACTTATTCATGATATTGCACTATTCAGCTAACTTGGTGAAATGCATAAATAAAAAATGACCAAAGACAAAAATATATAATAGTTTTATTCCACATTATGGTAATATATAATGGGCAACCATATTGCCTCAAACAATATGCATTATTTTCAACATTCTCTTATAAGAAATGATAAATTATATTAACTTTTATTATTTAGATTAAAAAACATGAAAATATTTTATTACCCTAGATACCTAAACAATGTTTGAACTATATAATGGAAGAGTAGTTATATATATTATTAATAATAAATGCATGTATCCAAGTTCTCAGGAAATAGATTATAACACAAAAAATACAAATTTACACCTTAATCTAGGCAAATATAAATAATATTCTAGATTGATAAATATTAATGGTTAATCAAACTTAAAAAAATATAATAATGATAATAATAAATCTTATTTTACTTTGTTCATCTTATGTCAGCAAGAAGTATTTTCATAAAATATAAAATAACAGTTTAAACATTTCAATCATAATCCTTAAAATTCATTGATTTCCTGTTTTGTCAATGAAATAATATGAGTTTAGTCCACTGATTACTTCTACATACATATTGACTTGTGGAAGATAAACTATTTAATCCATGCATGATTTTAAACAATTGTAGGGTTTGAATAATTGCAAACTAGTGTGTGGTACTTTCCACTGATTGATCAAGTGACTATCCATGAGTTTGTCATAGTTGGGGTTGTGTAGTTTGTATAATTTTGTTCCCTTCTTCAGTTAATGACAGATATATAAAAGAACTAAAATAAGTCAAATAAAGCTGAACTGGAGTGATCATACTTTCTACATTATGCTAGAGCATCAAAACTGGATATTATTTCATTTTTCATGAAGCAGCAATGTGGCTAAGAGATGGACCATTTAGAAAACCATTCTGGTGAGAGTTAAATCACATATATGTGAGGCGATCGTGTATTTAAAATGATAACAACAATCTTCACAATATATCTCTAATTCTTTGCATAAATTCTTTGAGGTATGTTGTTCAATGATGAAGTTAACCATAAAATTTTCTACTCCAGTCTCTCTGTCAGAAAAACATTCTTATTTTAAGATTACTATCATAGCTCTTTTTTATATATTATTGAGTATTTTTTTAAAAAAATAAATTAGTTGACTCCATCCTCACTTTATTTTAACTTATCTCAATGCACTGTTTTCAAAAAATTGTTTCGCCACTCCCCTACAAACATTATTAATCCTATATTTTTTGAAAGCAGTAAAAAGAAAACATATGATGTGATACGTAGTTAGAATTAAGAGAGGAAAACATAAAATAAGAACAATATTATCTTTTTTTTTGGTAATTCAAATTTATTTCAAACCAATACGCATTTATATAAGTGAAATTTAAATGCTTTGAGAATTTTATTTCAAATAACGTTAATAATTTTTTTTTGTTTTGAATCAGTTTTTTTTTTTTTACTCTTTCCAATATTAATTGCATTTAGTAAATAATTTTTATTATTATTATTCATGTAGACATTTGTTTGAGAAAAAATGATATGACGTGTACACATACAACTATTACATTTAAATCTACTGATTATTTAGAATAAATAAAATGCTATTATTTTTTTATTCTTACATTTCATCCCTTTAGCTAGCTATATGTGTGTGTGAGTGTATGTATATAATTAAGAGTTATTAATTACAGAGCATTTGAATGCAGACTTTCAAGTTCCCTTTATTTATGCACTCCATTTCATACAACTGATACATAAATAATCTCAAATATACGTATTTTGTGCTGAAACATCACTCACCAGTCAGTCTGGATCATCATCTCCCACACACATATGTAATCGGTGTTCAGGTTATGTTAAGATAGCAAATCTTCAAATTTTAATTGACAGGCTTCAATATTCTCCACTCTCCAACTTTTCAGCCCTCCATGTCATTGAAAATTTGATGGTAGCATTATCAAAACCTTGTTTACCAATTTTGTTGGCATATCCATGTTGACAGATTCATTCTGATCCCACATGTGGAACATTAAGACCATTTAAATACAGAGAAGAGGAATTGATAAATTACAGACTGAATCTGTAATATTTTTTTTTAAATACAAGTAAGAGAAGAAAACCAATTTTACCTCAGGTTATGAACAACTAGCAATTAAATGCTGAATAAAGGATCAACTATAGAATGAATCCACTTATTTTTGTAGATTTTGATATATATAAACTTATTTTGTCAACATTAATGAAAATTCATAGTCAAATTAATTTATCAGCCAGTTAGAATGTGACATTTAATAATTATTACATTAATAATCAACCAAACAAGGCTAAGCATAAAACCTCCCTTTTAACAACTTTGTTTTTAGTAATTAAATATAACTTAATGTAAATACTAAAATAATAAATATATGGTGACAGTCTCACCTCTATCATGAACAAATATAACTTAAATGCTAAAATGAGGATTAAGAAAAAAATAATTTTATTCTTGGAGGTTTTCATGTATGCAAACATGACAAACAATCCCTTAAGCCAACCTAGTGTGACTATACATAATGTATGGAAACCACTAATCAATTTTGTTCTTAGATAAAAATAGAAAAATCAGGAGGAACCTCATAAATAAGTATATGAAATTTCTACTGACAGACAGGATAGCTCAGTTGATTAGAGTGTTATCTTAAAACTCAATAGTGAAGAATCTAAGAGTCCAGGTTCAAATCCCATGCTGGTACTGTCAATGTTCAGGGCAACTACACCTGAAGAAGAAGGGAGTATAATACCTTTCAAAATCTTATGCATATACTAACCTATTCAATGTGCTATTAGTAACAGTTGAATGTATTTAAAATATTTAAATAAAGTTAAATTTTTCTAAAGACATTCCATAAACATATTAGATGATGGAAATAGTCCAATATAAAAATACAAATAACTTTGTCAACATTGATAAAATTTCAGAGCTAAATTAATTTTGATAAAATTTCAGAGCTAAATTAATTTATCAACTTATATACATCAAAAGCTCCAAGGATAGGTGGATTCATTTGATCCTTATTGTTCAAGATTATAATTAAATTAATTAAACAATATTTGTAAAAGTGCTAAATTAATTTATCAACTTATATACATCAACAGCTCCAAGGATAGGTGGATTCATCCTTAAGCTTGTTCAAGATTATAATTAAATTAATTAAACAATATTTGTAAAAGTAAATTAACAATTTAATATTTTTCTAGAATTGCAATCACAATATTTAAATAATATTTCTGATACTAACCTGTTTAGAGTCAAAACAGGGAGTTTATTCCAATCATTATCTAAAAACTTTTTTTCCAATTTTGGTATAAGATATTTCTGTAAAATAAACATGTATGTATTGTGAATAATATATATATATATATATTGTTTTTTGAAGATATATATATATATATATATATATATATATATATATATATATATATATATATATATTTTTTATATATATATATATATATATATAATGTATATGCATGTATGTGTCTGTAAGCTGAAATTTAGATTTTCATGGTAAAAAATATCTTTTATTATTGTTATATCTTTTGAAATGTTGGATGGATATAACTTTTCATTATCACAAGATTAGTATTTCAATTATATTATTTAGGGACTAATTTGTTTACTAACCTTGTTTAAGATATCACCTGTATTTCTAATACTTATAAGTCTAAGGAGGATAAAACATATTTGAAGGGCATTTACTGACAAAACATTATAAATATGCTTCAATTATATCCCTGTGACTAATTCCTATGATATACAGATTACATATATAGAAAGTTATAATTTATAACTAGAAATGAGCAAACAACAACTTTAACTAGAGCATTACTGACCACCATACCATTAATTCACAAAATTAATCAGTATTAATAATAATATGATCTCGAAACAGCAAATAGAAAATAATAATTCAGTTATTTAATATTTATTATCACGAAGATTTGAAAATATTTTTTCAGAGAAATAGGCTAAAATTATAAATATATATACTCACAGTTTCAAGTTATTTGGCATAATTAATACATGTAATAGTAAAATGATAAAATTATAAAATAAATGGAATAGATCAAAATAGGCATAAAAGACTGCAGAAAATTATATAGATAACTTAAAGTAGGTTATTAGAACTTTGACATTTTAGGAGTGAATTTTACATTATAAGTTTTATATTCAGACAAGATCGAATGTTACAAAAATTCGTATTTAATAATTTTATTTGCAGAGTTTACAAAATGGATTTATAAAGATAGATTTTGTAAATAGCTAGTTTTAATTAGATTATTGAAAGTTATAGCTTATAAACAGTGCTTTGTGGAAATTTATTAAGTTACCAGTTAGTCATCTTCAATGCAGCTTCAGACACATTGGGACAGTAAAGATGGCACTCTTCTTCAATGGTTTGATGTTTGTGAAGGTTCTTACACTATGGGCTGCTTTTCTGAAGTATAGTTCATTGTATTTTGCAGAACCATGATCCCATTCCTGGCAAGGACAAAGTGGCAAATAGTTACCAATTTACTCCCCATTTCAAAGGGAAAATGTTCATGGATTCAGCTTACAACTCAATTATAATATATGTGACTATATTTTGACTACAAAATTTGAACTATTTATATATTTTTTATTCTGACCATCTGGTTGTTTAGAAGCTTGAACACAGTTGGAAAATCCATTAATTCATTTTAGAAAGTATATTTAATTACTAAACTAATTTTAATTTTGTTTTTCTACCTTTTCCTCCCCTGGTTTATTATTATTATTGTTTGATTGCATTTTGTTTACAAATTTGTAAAATTCTGAGAATTGTAATTGAAATTTTGGATTATAAAATTAGACTCACTCTATATTAAGACAACTATGGTGGTCTAATTAAAAGTTGTTTACAACTTAAACTAAAAGCTGCATTTATAATTAGTATAAAACTGATTCTTTCACTACATATGTAGGATGGCGACATCGGGAATGCATTTATATATATATATATGCAATTTCAATAATGTAAACCATAAAACTGACTAATAATTTAGAGTAAATTACCTTTTAAAGTCACAATTTTTAAAATAAATATATAGCTGCAATATATACATATACTATTTTAATTTACAGACTTACTGCTCATATATATATATATATATATATATGATATATATATATATATATATATATATGATCCTGCATGTATAGTAATTTAAGGTTGTTTAGATGGGTACTTTGAAAGGTTTAAATCTGGCATAGACATAGGTATGAGGGTAAAATAAGTGAAACAGACAAGTGTTTGAAATTGACTGCTTTAATATATATATATATATATATATATATATAGTCTATCCTTAATTTAATGTAATTATAAGGGACTTTAACTCAAAGTTTCAACTCCCCATAGCTATTCAATCTATCTTATACAACTGATACACATGTCCACATACATGTCAAATATAAATGATCTCCAATATACATATTTCATGCTGAACTAGTATTCATTAGTTAGACTAGATCACTATTTTCAACACATGTATACAATCACTACTCAGTTTATAATAAGATAGTAAATCTTCAAACATTAATGGACAAGTTCAATCTTCTGCACTATCCAATTCTTTAACCATCCATATCATTGAAAATCTGATGATAAAATACTCAAAGCTGTTGATGATCCCAATATTATTGTCATACCCATGTTGACTTTAAGCCAATGTGACCCCTCACACATAGAACCTTAAAATGTTGATTTAATTATACAGATGTGGGATGGGCAAATACAGGCTAAATAAGTAATATATATATATATATATATATATTGTCTATACTAAACTTAATATAATTATAAGGGTCTTGAACTCAGACTTTCAAACTGTGGGATGGGCAGTATACAGGCTAAATAAGTAATATATATATATATATATATATATATATATATATATATATTATATATATATATATTGCCTATACTAAACTTAATATAATTATAAGGGTCTTGAACTCAGACTTTCAAACTCCCAACAGCTATCCAATCAATATTATACAACTGATACACGTGACCACATACATGTAAAACAAGATGAATAATTTCCAATGTGCATATTTTGTGCTGAACAAGCACTCATCAAGATATGAGAGTGGAGAAGATTGAAGCTTATCTATTAACATTTGAAGATCGTAATATAAACTGAGCAATGATTGTATATATGTGTTGGAGATGATCTGAACCAACTAATGAGTGCTGGTTTAGCACTATATATATATATTGTAATTTATTACAATATATATATATATATATATATATTGTAATGGGCACACATGCTGTTTGATTATTTTAAATAAAATTAGAAATTATAAATAAAAAATTTGCAAATAAAAATTTGTTTTTAAAAATTAAAAATTGAAAATTAAGTCATCTAAACTCATATATATATAAAATTGCACAGATGGAAAATTATTAAAAGAAAACTTTATTAAAAAAAGTATTTTAAAACTACATTTTCAACAAAAACTTAAAGATTTAAAGATAAAAATATATTTTTAAGAATGTATGAATATTAATTACTTACTATTGTGTAAAAGTCTAAAAAATGAAAATGATTATTTTTAATTAGTCTTAAGTAAACTAGCCCTTGGGCATTTCAAAATTTATAATTAAAGATCAGATAGGAAAGAAAAACAATAAGAACAGAATAACCAATAAAAAAATCCATCAGGAAATGGACCACAGCAAAAGTATCATCATCATCATGACATCATGTCCATTCAATCCACAACTTTAATATAAAAAGGAAAAGATTGGTAATAATTTATGAGGTGTGCTATATGTGTTAAATCCAGAAGAGTTAAAGGAGAAGGGATTGAAAAGATGCACTTTCAATTCCTTCCATTTTTATAAAAGAAATGAAATATCATTTTTCTATATTGTGGACCCCAGGACCATCTGGGTCCTGCAAAGATCTATACCAGCTACAGTGAATGACCTCCAGATAAATACCAACAGAATGGCTAATGGCATACAGATCTCTCCAGGATGTCATGAAAATTAACACTGGATCCAAATTACAAGCAACTATTAAGGATGGACTTTTAAACTGTAAATATATATATATATATATATATATATTTACATTTATAAATATTTATATTTAATGAATTATATATATATATATATATATATATATATATATATAATTCATGAACATTAAATATAAATATTTCCAATATTTAAATAGAAATATGAATTCCTATCTGACCAAATTAAATCATTAATAATTATTTGTATCATATGTAGCTTTAAAATCATTTCCATTAATTTAATTTTTCCATTCTTTTAAGTGTTTATTATGATTTTGTTTTTTTTTCACATTAAGCTAAAACTTTTAATTAAATCATGTTAAATTTAAGTCAGGTGTGAATGGCTGCATAGATTCGTAAAGTTATATTAGTTTAAGAGAGGGTAAATCTTAGGTTATTTGTTTCACAGTTAAATTGGATCAATGAATTGGATGTATTGGTGTAATTAGTAAATGTAGCATAAAGATCCACTACATGCAGGATTGTATTATACATCGCACTTGGGCAAAATAAGTCCCATTTTTTACTGACCATCAGAAGCAGATGGTATTCCCTGCTCCTTGGATCACCCCTTTAGCCTTTGGAATGGGATAGTAAGACAACAAAAAAAACCGCAATCTCTTCCCATGGAGTTTTCTTTTTTATTCTTCTTTTTGCCAGACAGACAAAGTATTCCTGTACTGGATGAGAGACATTTCTTCTCGATAACCATGCTGTTCAGATGTATATTTCTGACAGTATGGTATTGTGCTGTCATATTCATACTGCATTGAATACATCAATATATCAGATAGATTGACATTAGTTTGACTGCAAACTTTTGGCCTGGGGTTAAATAAGGGATATAGAATATTTTCTTTTTTGAATGCAATCTATGTAGTCTATCCATAGTCGACATTAATAAAATATTAATTCATCTGTGCAAACTTATAAAATAAAAATTAAAAATTAAATCAAATTCTAAAGTAAACATTACAATAAAATAATTCTGAAATTTATATATGTGCAAAATAAATGTTTCTGTGTATTGTTAATCTGGCAGTGGCTAATTCTTATTTTTTTATAATCTTTATTTCTTTAAAATTAAAATATATATTATCTCTGCTGCTCCATGAGCTAGTGACTGGAGCATAATGGTCAATATAGGGTAAAGTTTGGATCTTACTGTATCTGCCTACTATATAAATTTTCCAGATTCAAATGGCCTAATGAAGCCTTTGTATGGCAGATACGATAAGACCTTTCACCCTGATCATTATAATATATATATATTGAAGATCATTTATTTTTCCAACTTGTATGTATCATGGGTATGAGTTGTATAAAATTGATTGGATAGCTGTGGGAAGGTTAAAATTATGAGATCAAGTTGTTTATAATTACATTAAGTTTAGTATAGACTATATACAGTCTTTATTTTGCCCATATTTCTTCTGTATAAATAAAGGAAAAAAGAGCCTATGTGTGAGTGATCAGATTGGCTTAAGGTCAACATGAGTATGACCATAATACTGGTATCATCAAGGGCTTTGAGAATTTTATCCTCAGATTTTCAGTACGGTTGACTGAAGAGTTGGAGAGTTGAGAACATGAAAGCTTGTCCATTAAAGTTTGAAGATTTGCTATCTTAATATAAACTGAGCAGTAATTGCATATTTGTGTTGGAGATAGTGATCTGGGCTAATGGATGAGTGCTGGTTCAATACAAAATATAGATTATTAGAGATGATTTATGTTTTTCACATTATGTTGTCATGTAAAACAGTTGTATAAAATGGATTGGATAGCTGTGGAGAGTTTGAAAGTCTAAGTTCAAGTCTCTTATACCATATATTACTATAAACATTATATAAAGACTCAATACACATAAAGTTCTAGTATGGACAAGATAATGTGTATAACTTTTATTTTTTTAATATTTATCTGGATTAGCAGATATGAATTGAAAAAAATAGTTTAAAACTTGGAGAACTCATCATTTGATTAATAATGACTAAAAATTAATGATGATTAATCATATGATTATGATGATGATAAATTGTATGTTTTAATGCTACAAATAAATTTTCAATATGGTTTACAATTGGTGGACTGTAGAATATTCTTCAAATAAAAGGAATAACTGAAAATAACAAACACAAAAGAGCCGCCCAGAATCTCTACTGTTACATTGCATGGTATTTTTTGACTCATCAGAAATTTATTACTTTTTGCAATATATTTTCTTTTATCCTTTTTTGTTGCTCTTTCTGTTATTTTCTTCCATATCTTTATTTTTATCTTATTATCTTCAATTGGTTGATCAGATAAATAATGTCAGCCATTACAAACCTTTCTTACCCTCAATTTTCTTGTTACATTTTGTACCAAGGTATCATTCTTTTAATATATTGCCAAAAGTTCTTATTTCATAAAAAATGTATGTATACATACTTCAAGAACCAATTATTTTTAAATAAACTTGTAAATGGATTTATCTATTCTCACATCAATGGCAATGTCTTCTGCATGATAATAGGAGACAGAATAAATGGCATTGATACATGAAAGGGTAAATGTATTTGTAAGTTCATTTTTAAACACACTTTTTGTGTTTACAATTTGTCCCAGTAAATGTATTCAGACATGATTGATGCATGAAGTATTTACATTCATAAATGTTACATATTTGATTAGCAATAAAAATCATTTACATGCAATTAAAATTATTAGTAAAGATTTATGTGTATGCAAAATATAAAGAAAGCAATACTTCAAATTGAAATAGTATAAAACTGAAATGAAAAGAGAGAGTAAGTAAGTTTGTTCTCTAAATCCAAAACCTCTAGATCATCATTACAGACACAGGACTTTTATTTACACAATAAATAAACAGAGAACAGGAAGCTTTCTCAATGATGTGTCTAAATTTCTTTACAGTTAGTATAAGAATGGTTTAGCTTTTGAACACACCTTATGACTATATAAACAGAATTCATAACATAAGAAAAATAACATATTCAACTTTACAGCCTCTTTCAACAGTTAATTAACCAACTCTCAGAATTTGGCAAAACTAATGAGACTTGATTACTCGACAAAATATAAATTAGAAACAAAGTGAGTGTTTTACTGAATCTAATTTATATTTGCAAATGACTAACTATAAATAATTTCATAATATTTCTAAAATTCTTAATGTTAAACAATGTAGCAACTTGTTAGGGTTATGCAAGTAATCATTCACACTTAAATGTTCTCAGGATAAAAAAATATAATTAAATTAATAACATCAAGTATCACACAATGACCCCATGTACTGATAAGTGATAAAAAAATTAAATAAATCATAAAGTCATGTTTAGTGAAACAAGTGGTATATCTTTTATTATGATTTATATTTAGTCTTGTTTTAAAAATGCAATGATGATAATCAAACAACATATAATATCTATTTTATCATAAATTTTCACTTGACTTCAATATCATTCCCATTCACAACATTTGTTAACAATATTTACTGAGTGATGTTTGTATCTCTGTAAAGACAATTTACTCTTTAACATAAAAAAATGCAATAATACATAAATATTAAAAATAATATTTTCTTAAAATAGTATGATTCAAAATCATAGATATGTTTTTCAAAATGTTTTAATTCAAAATATTAACATTCTTTTCATACTATTCTAAAGATGGATACACCTTTGTTTTTAGAGTATTTCTCTTTTAGAATGCAAATGTCATCTCATTAGATCAATTATTTACAATAGGGCTCCAATTATTGACAAAAGAATTAATATATTCAGTTACATCACAGATCATTTTGGGTCTTTGATAAGAGTTTATCCCCTAGACCAGTGGTGTTCAACCTTTTTACACCTGCGGACTGGTAAAAATAAGGATAAGGTAAAAATAAGGATAAGGTTCCGTGGACCAGATAAAATTATTATAAGATTGCAGACCAGCATAAGTCTATAGATAAATTTTCTTAAAGATAAGCATATTATAACTGATCAAAACAACAATGTTAAATATATAAGATAAAGTTTTATACATATATATATATATATGGAGTTTATATAATAAAAAACTTTTTTTTAAATTTTTTTTAGAAAAGTAATAAAAAATTTAATTCTACCCCCCCCTCCATAAACATCTGTGATAACTAGAAAAACAAATTAATTTATGAATGATTGATTAGATTTTGTTTTCATTCTGTTTTCTTTTTTTTAATTGGGTAAAAATAAGATGAAAAAAATAAATAAAAATTGTCTATATTAATTAAAAGTTTAAACTCTTATTATTTATTATTACAAACTTTTTACTGCCTGTCTAGCACACAGACCTGCAGAAAAGTTCCACGGCCTGGTGCTGGGCCATGGACCAAGGGTTGAAGAACACTGCCCTAGACTATACTAATTTTATATACTAAACTTTCATGAATAAAAAAGGCTCATGGTCCCACATATAAAGAAATACATACATATGTTATATATAAAATATCAATGTCATGGTTTATCTTTCAAACATATTTCATGATGAAACTATAAATTATTTATTGAAAAAATAAATAAATGAACATTAACAATAATAACAAAATTTTATGCATATGCCTATAAATGGTCCCCATGAAAACAAACAATAATAAATTTAATATAAAACATTTATTGTGAATTATGTATATAGTATGCATGCCTAATACATATAAATTAAAACAATGATAATAATAAATATTACCTATGTTTTATTATTTTGATAAATCAAAATATAAAATAAATTGTGTACACTTTAATTCAAAGAAAAAAAGATCAGATGTATTACATATAATATTTTTTCTATTTTTTTGAAAATCAATAGTTATCTGATGCAACTTTGCTTATCCTTATGTGGATTAAATCAGTATGTAAGATGACTTCTAATGATGGATATGTGAATTCTGAAACCATTCAAAGTGGATTTCATCTTATCTTGGTTAGGCCAAGATGGATCAATGGGAAGATGATGCAATTATTTCAGAGGTTTTAGAATATTCCTTAAATTGATTTCCATAATAGGAATAGTTATCCATTGTCCTAGTGATTTCTCATCAAAGGTATGTATTTTGATGGTTTCTGTCTTTTTAAAGAGATAGTATATTATGAATGATTAAGCAGAGCAAAATAAAATTCTCCAGATCATAACTTTCCCACTGCTCTGCCATTCCTTAATGGAATTTGCCCAAATAAAGTTTTGCAATTATGTCAAGTAAAGAAAAAATTATGAATTGTTGGCAACACAACTTGTTATTTTTCTTCTAATGATGATTCTCAATAATAATCTCTCTTGGTTACTATGGCATCAAGCTTACACTTTTACATGTCACTGATTTTAGCTTTATCATTGGCATAAGTATATATCTTCAAACAAGTCTTAATATTTTACAATGGCTATATAAATGTGTGTGTGTGTTTTGTGCAAACTTAACCATTTATGATATTTGAAAATAAACAAATAAATTTACATGGTAAATATATTAATAGTTTTAAATATCAATATTTTAAATATTAATATTTTTCAACATAAATATTTTTTAAATTTAATTTAAGATTTTTACAATAATTTGTATAATTTTTTTACTCCCTTTTTATATTTTCACCATCAATGCAAATTTTTAGAATCATGAATAAACATATATATCACAAAAAAGGTGAATAAACAAGAAAAAAATAACAAAATACATCAAAATCAAGTGAAGATAATAAACAAAGGGGAAAAAATGTGCATTGTTTCAAAGTAATAAAACATCATTATCCTTCACCAAAAACAATTCAAATTTTATATAATCAAAAGAAGAAATCTCTTTCTTTCTAGATATATATTAATATTGTGACGACCATGTAAAGTCATCGACACACATATATAGTTATTAATAAAATTAGAAAGTAATAAAGGTGAAATAAATTAGCTAATAAATTTTTTTAAAAAAAAAAAAAAGAAGGAAGGGAAAGAAAGAAATTGAAATTCTAATGTCAAAATTACTGTGGATTTTGTAATAGTAAGAGAAGAGGGAGGCTGCATAAATAAAGAAAGGCGTCTCTTTCTTTCTTGTAAGAAATGCTAGAAAGTTATTTTTGTTTATTGTGGGAGAGGGGAAGTGGATGAATAAAAAAAAATGTGTTTCTTCTCTCTTTTATAACAAATTAAAATAAATGTAAAACGTAAATGTGAGAGAAAAAAATGAATGAATTGTAAACTTTAAATAAAATAAATGTAATATGTGATATACAAAAAGAAACAATATGGCCGTAGGTGTGAAAGTCTGTTGGACAAATTAAATTCCACGGACAAAGAAATGTTATCAACGGAAGATCTTTGCCTGATCTGTTAAATTAATTGGGACTTACATTCCAGCCACTAATTAAATAAAGAAACATAATGATAAGAATTGGTTGGAAATCTAAGTCTTAATTAAAAAATTTTAAAAACAACGAACAAAGAAAGAGATTAATAAAATTACAATTTTTGTCTGGCATTGCTAGTAGAGACTTTAGAGAAGCAACAGCTAAAAAGAAAATGGAAGAAGTGCATGGCTAGTGGCGTTAAAGGGATGTAGGCTCAGATTCGAGCTGTCTCATCACTGACTCACAATGTAAGATCTTTGCCTGACCTGCTAGAGGGACCGCCGCTTCTGTAGCTGTCAATGAAACTCAACCTAAAGAATCAACCAGCAAACTGGATGAAAATAACCCCACAAACAGAGGAAGTTAATGGAAAACCTAAGGAATCAACAAGCAAAAACTGGAACGAAAATAACCCCACAATCTGAGGAAGTTAATCAAGAGCGCTCAGAAGAAATACCCATGGGACAATTACAACAAAGCCTAGGTAAAAGCATGCATGCATTTTCATTTGGCTACTATCCATAACTAAATATAAAATTAATGATTTGATAAAAATAGAACTCTATCAACAGGACTTTAAGAACCTTTATATCTGATCTATTTGCATATATTTATTATAGCCATGTATTTATAAGTGTGTGTTTATTTTTATTATTATAATGTAATTTTTTATATAAAGTGTAAATATTATTATTAAACATATTTGTCATTAAATTTCGTATCCTTGCTTTATTCTCCTATCACCAAGCTACGACAGGGGGGAAACTGTAAGTAGTGATTAAATGGGCATACTGATTTGTTTAAGATATTCATGTGCTGCTTGTTTGTGTGAAATTCCAATTCTAAAAAAAATAAATAGCAAGCACTGGACATTCGCTAAGTTTCTTTGAAATAGTTAGCTCTGTTCAGCAGCCAAGGGTTCTTGGCTGGGAAAAATAATGCCAAGATAATATGTATGTATTGCCTTGGGGTTCAGTCAAGGGTATAGATATGAAGTTAAATTTGTATCTGTATTAGCTCTCTGCTTGTATTGTAACAGCGTTGGTTAAAATAATGAATAAGATAATAAAGAATCTAAGTTGAAAACAATAAATGGATAAAGAATCAAAGTCAGAAAAAGAATTAAAGTATAATAAATTAAGTATAATGTAGAATAAAATAATCGAAATAAATATAGTTGAAGGTACAAATAATTAATAAACCGTACGAATAACCATTTCCGTTATAATATATATATATATATATATATTAATATGTGTGTGTGTCTTTTTTTAAAAAATGATATGATAATCGATGTTAAGGATGGATTTTCCCAACCTTTATGAAGTCCTCTCACTAACATATATATATATACTTATTGACTTGGACGTCACAGAACTTCCCAGTAAAAATAATAACGGGAATCATCTAAGTTAAACATACATTTTTATTTAACTTGTTCTGGGTGATCTTCCCAGTTTAACTAAATTCATTTCAACAACAATGGCAAAAGAACAATTTTTTTTTTTTAAAAAACCTAGGGTGATGCAACCAACATACATAATGAAAACATTTGCAATACACTTATAAGGAAAAAAAAACTATTATAAGGTACTCTTCAACAATCATTAAAGTCATATTAGTATCCTTCCATTCTTTTAATTAAAACAGGAAAAACTCTCTATATACATATTGATGTTTATTCGCCATTCTTTTAATAAGATTGAAATAGAATCCATGAGAATATGACAGTTGGTAGAGACAGATTTGAGTTAAGGCAATCTTAGTCCTTTATTATACATTGTTCTGAGGCCCTGGGCATTGTAAGTCCCTTTTAGCCTATTTGACATATCAATCTATAGGCATTTACTCCAATTTCTTCTCAAGCTTGAAGGGTTCCTCATAGATATTAAAATATATTTATATTGATATTTCTGCAGGTGACTAGCATGGAGTGGGTTCAAACCAAGACTAAATCTAGAAATTAACTTATCATCCAGTAATTTGTCTTCTAGGCTTATATCCTTTAATTTTTTTTACTATTTTAAAATTATCCTATCAAGTGCAAAAAATAATAATAATAAATCATTTCAACTACAACAACTCAACAAACAAGTATTTACAATGATGTAACATTACCTCATAATAATATAGAACATGAATTTAGAAAGGATTTCTAGAAAGAGAATGAAGAGTATTAATGTAAGACAGATAATTTTAAATTTAGTCCTGAATGGATATCTGAAAACTGAGTCAAAAATCATGCATCCTTTAGATAACTGGTGAATAAAATTAGCTTTTAAAATATGCAAAAAAAATATGGATTCTACATAATAAATAAAAGTTCCTTTATGGATTTCTGCCTCTAATTTTTTATTTTGTTTTGGCAGGATATTTATAAAACAGATATAAATTATTTCACTAATGGTATAAATTTCTATCAGGATATATATACTTTAGATCAACTAAAAATATAACTTCCACATACCGTATGAAACTAGAATTACCTTTTCTTTATGAAGCAAAGACTCGTAATCTGCACCTTTTGTTACATTTGGACAACATACCCTATTTCTAAAATTTGTATTATTATAAATTAAATATTTCAGGCTTGCCCTATAATAGTTGACTACAAAATGACAAGAGATAAAGCTATTCATAATATTTTGCATTTCAAATAGTTTATTACAATTACATATACTCAGATTAAAATATCTCACATTTAAGTCATATAAACTCAAGGTATTTTAAAATTTCTTACAAAATCCTACTTCATGCAATGGCCCTGCATTTCCTTCAACCTTATGATTTCTTTTGTCAATGGTAAAATGATTACATTCTTGTCCATTGTATAAATAAGATTTGACAAGATATTTTAAATTCGTCATGGCACATTTCATTTGTACTACTGATTTTAAACTTTCAACCTAAACACATAAAATCATAACATCTTTCTGCATTTTATACTTACAATGAACATCCTCCAACTTGATGTTTATTTACTAAAAATAATTAGAGACTTTGCTAGTGGTGACATTCAGTTTTGCACATATCTCATGACCTTTATCATCATTATCCTGCTGGACTTTTTTCTTACAGTATTCTTTATAAGCCGAAGAAGTTTTTCATTTTGCAGATCAACAGCAATTTTAACTTCAGCCTTCAGTTTGACATGTATAGTACACAAAGAGCATTCCTTTAGACCTTATTATCTTCAATGATATGCCTCTGCAAATTTCAGCATTATTTTTTATATTCTTCAAAATTTTGGCAATATCTTTTGAGTGTCTTTCTTCATTTCTTTCTTCGATTCATCAAAACTTGCTCTCAGAGAAATAGCTCAATTTCAGATTCTTGTCTAATGGCTAACACTTCTGCCTTTAAATCATTTGTATTAGTATCTAATCTTGCTTTAAGAACCCTAAAATTATTTGAAAAAGTGTCAAATTTAACATCCATCACAGAAAAATTAGCATTTATCCTTGGCATTCAGCTTTTAATTCAGAAGAACTAGTATCTATACTTGCATTTCTCATTTTCCTATTTCTCTCATCATATTCATTAGGTCAAGCAAATAAATGCTAGATCCACCTAACATTTCATTAGTATTATCCATGCAGCTTATGCTATAATTAATCTGTGACAAATGTAGATATTTAAATATATATAAATAAATAAACACTTAATAGAAAAGCAATACAGAGACTTCAGACCACTTAAAGAAGTATGGAGAGATGCATGTTGGGAGTAACAAGAGGAGATCGAAAATGGAGTTGGGCTGGACATATTTGTAGAAGAGATGATAATAGATAGACAATTGAAATCTTAAACTGGATTCCAGGAGATTATAAAAATCCAGAAAGAGACCACATATGAGATGTATGAATAAAATAAGAAAGTGTGCAGGTGTGATGTGGAGAAGGGAAGCTAAAGATCAGAGAAGAGGATTGAACTTGGAGAGACCTTCATCCTGCAGTGGATTGATAATTGTTGATGATGTTAATGAAATAAAAAAATTAATATATATTTTGAAATGTACTTAATACTATCCGAGACTTGTGACCCTCTGTCATTATCCAAAAAACAAATCTCAATAGAGTACACATAAAATAGAGAAGCTAGACAATCCTATTCTTAAAAGTTGTTTTGTATTTGCTCTTAAGAACAAACTCTTTACTTCAATAATGTTATATTTTTATTTATTAATTTAAAACCTTATCCAAACATTACTACTATTAACACACATCAAAAAGGATTACTTTTCAACACTTCAAAACATGGGTATCACTTTTCAGGTCACAAAAATATTATAATACATTTGCACTAAAGCAGTATTGAGATCTAAAAATTTTTGACACTCAAGGCTTTAATAAAAGGTGTCTAACTGTGATAGCAATATGTAATGCAAATAAGCTCAAAAATATCTATACATGCTATGTAATCCAACATTTAGGCAAGTGAAACATATTTGGCAATATGACTTACTTTTCCTATATAGGAATTATGATCATCTATTGACTTTGTAATTTAAATATTAATCTTAGTTCTGCTGTATATTAAGCCATTATTATCCAAATAAATCTTAGTACAAGTCATGAAAAGAAGTATAATTCTATGCCTTTTTGAAGCATATGACTTTAATTTCAGTTAACTTCCCACATTTCAGGCCTCTAGTTGGTTATGCCAAAATGTAATGGTAACCATTTTGGCTGAGCTAAGGTGGCTAATCCAGCAATTGTTCCAAAATATATATTACTTAATATTTCTGCAATAACTTAATATGTATACACCATATGTATATATCATGTTTAGTATGCATATAATTAATCATAAAATAATTTAAAATATGATGTAAACTTATTTATATATACTATATATTTATAAATATGATGTAAACTTATATATATATACTGCTCTCCCTATGTGTAAGTGAAAATGTGGCAATCTTCTTATTATTTGAAAGTAAATGATTCCTTGATTTAAAATCATTTACAATATAATTTGTTTGAAAACATTTTTAAAAAATAAACTATCAACCTAAAAAAATGTCATATACTTTTTTAAAAAAGAAAACTTCTATAATGAAGATTTGTTTTCATTTCAATTATAAAACATTAAGATATTTTTTAAATAAAGTTTTTTAATATATATCATCCTCCTGCTCATATTATTAAAAACTTATGAAAATTATTTGAACAGATTTTAAATTTGATATTGAAATATTTAAGAAATGTATAAAATTTCAACAAACTATAGTGAATATTGAATGATTTTAAAATTTTATTCAAACTTTAATAAAAGTATTTATAAACAAACCAACAAACTAACAAAAAAACAGAGATTGTAACTTAAACATAAACATTTAATAATGATATTCCCTGATATTTGTTATCATATGTTCATTCCATTTATTTAAAAAACAGTGCCATAGAAAACTTTTTAAATTTTTATAAACGGTACAACTTTATAAATTCACACACATCAAAAACAATCGATGATTTTGAAATTATTAAATTACTACAAAAATGTTAATGTTATCAAAATATATCATCATCAAGATATATAACAGTTTCATTTTTAAGATAACAAACTATAAAATTAATATATGAATTTAAATCAACACTGATTTGTTTTATTTGTATTTGAAAACTTGTTGAAAATTTATATTCTATTAAAAGTGCCTTAGATTATTTATTCAGTCTGCTGTTAACTTTAGATATGGTAAATTACAAATAAATACAAATAATCTATAAATAGTTCATAATTAAGACTATGTTCTTGTAAGATAAGATATCATTTTTTCAAAGACCACATACAGCTTCCAATCAAACTTTTTTTTCTATTTGTTTTCATTATATCTCCATAATTTATTCAGTTATGTTGGTAAATAATTGTCATCATTATTCTCTTAGGGCATCACTTCCTTTCACGTTCATTAAGAAAATAATTTTGTATGTATTTTTTACCCCATTTATTTTTTTATTTATTGGCATAGCAATTACAGTTTTAATATTTTTTTCCTTTTGTACAAAACTCATTGTTGGTATATAAGTTTAGTACATTCTGAATCCTAAGTTATGGTGTTTTTATAGAAGACAATATAATTGATAGAGTCCTTTGATATCTATTTGGCACAGAAATTTCAACTTGAGAAAGATTCTATGTTTTATTAGACCTATTGAGTAATTCTAATCGATCATGTGTCCTTTGATATCTATTTGGTACATAAATTTTAGCTTGAGAAAGATTCTATGCTTTATGAGACCTATTTATCAATTCTAATAATTGCTATAAAAGTGGAGGTGTTATGAAAAAAAAGTGTAAAAATGGTCAATCTTACACCTTCTAGATTGGTCACTATAGCTGTACTAATAAAGATAAAAAAAATTTTGAGACACATAAAATTTGAAATGTTGTTTATTGAGATCTCTTCAAGACTTGAATGAGATCAGCACTTGTATCTAAAAAGTGATTAAAATTTAAGATTGCATAGCTGTTTTTAATGAAACTTATTTATGTGAAAATAATTTTTAATTAAACTGATAAATTTTTATTAGTTTTATTTTTGAAAGCATAGAACATCGTGTAAATATTCAAATTGGTTGGAAAAAGTTGTTGACTGCATACCATCTCATGAGATTTTTATTACACACCAAAAAAATTATGTTTTATGGAAAAATTCACATAAAAAGGCTTTAGAAAATAATGTAATATAAAATTTGCTTCTAAATAAAATTAATGATCAAGCTAAACATTGAAAAAAGCTACTGAAGTGCTATCTGGATGTCATATTTTTTATTGCTGAAAGAGAACTAGCATTTTTTGGATCTCATTCATGCATTGGAAGTCCACATAAAGATAATTTTCTTGTAATAATTGAATTGTTAAGTAAATATGAGCCAATATTGGCAAAGTAATGTTTCTAAAATTAAAGTTGCAAAAGAAGAGAACAAAATAATGCATGGTCACTATCTTTTGACAAAATTACAGTATGAATTTACTTATATTTGTGAGCCTTCAAAGTGCAATTATTGGGGAAGTGAAGAAGAGTAAATATTTTTCTACTATTGCTGATACAAATCCAGATTCATCCCATAAGAAACAGACAGCATTAATAATTTAGTACATCAAGTTTAGTAATTGGTATATTCACTCAAAGAAGATTCATATGCTTTGATTATTTCATGGATAAAATGGGCCAATAAATAGCTACTTTACTATTAAATTTACTTTGAGAATTAAAATTCAGTTATAAACTTGTGTAGAACAAGGTTATGATAATGGAGCCAATATGGTAGGAAAATATAATGGTGCACAAGCAGTTATTTTAAGACAAAACAGCAATTACTATATCTGATTGTGGCAACCTTGCTTTAAACCTGGTAGAAATAGATTTCACAGAATGTTGCAAAGAAGCAATACTTATTTTTAGTATGGTTCATCAAATTTACAATTTCTTCAGTGGAAGGCCAAAGAAATAGAAGATTTTAAAAACACATTTATCAGGGTATTCATTACATAACATTTTCAAAGCAAGACAATCAGCAAGACTTGATGCAGTAAAATTAGTATCTTTAAACTTGGAAATCTATATGATCTACCTTGAAAGAAATTGACTTAAGAAACTTTCCCATTGCTACACAAGCACATATTATAGTTCTTGGAAAATATTTGTCAAAATTTGAATGTGTAATTATGTCCACAGTTCAGTAGAAAATACTAAAATTATTGCATCAAACAAATCTTGTAACTGAGTCTCATAAAGCAATGTTGAATGTAGAAAAAGATAATATTGAGAACCTATTAAAAATATAAAAGAATTCAAAAAACCATGGAAAAAAGTGGCAAGCAATTGATATTAGTGCTGATTTTGAAATAAATTGTAAACTAAAAGATTAAAAATCTGCAGTAAAATACTTTCATTTAAGCATTTTTGATCAAATTATTAATATGGGCTTCAGCAACAATTTCAATCAATTTCTTTAATTGCCCTTTCTTCAAAGTTTTAGGGAAATTTAATGAAATAGATCAAGACAATATACATTCAAAAACAAAATTATTGCTAGAGAAATATGAAAATGAAATAAGTGAGAAAACCATTGAAGAAATAATACTGTTAAAGTGAATTTACAAATCCAATTTCAAATTAAGTACAAAGCCAATAGAATTACTTAAAGAAATTACTGAGATGGGTTTTTTAAACATTTTTGCCAAACAGTAATTTTACTGTGAATTTTTTTAACATTGCCTTGGAGCATAGCAGAAGCTGAAAAATCATTTAGTGTTTTAAAAAGAATTAAAAACTTACCGCGATCAATGCGCCAGGAGCGGCTTAATGCATTGGCTACCTTTAATAATAAGAGATTGCTCACACTTTATATCACTCTGATATAATTTTCAAATTTGAAATTGGTAAAACTTGCAAAGCATATATAAAATAAATTATTTTTATAATGAGTTAAATTTAAAAATTTGTTTTTTAGACCAAAATTTTATTTTAATTTTTCAGAGCCAATGTTAGTTGCCCTTGGTTTCATAATTTCTCTGCAAGAGCCTATATATATATATATATATATATATATATATATATATATATATATATATATATATATATATATATATATATATATATATATATATATATATATATAGTTGAGATGAGACAAGCACTCATAAAAACTAAAAGAATAAAAAATATACAGTTACAGTACAATAATTACTGATCTATCCTTAAGGCGTCAACATAGATAGATTACCATTTCTATTTTGCATAAAAGTGAGATGATGAAAGATATCAAGTCCTAACATAGAAATAAAAATTCATGTGTTTAATACTTCTTATGTTTACCTAAAGCATAAATGTTGTTCATAAAGTAAATGTATCAGGAAAGAAAATGATATGAGTTTCTACATTGTGAATGAAAAGTTGAGATGAGAGAGGGACTTATACAAACAGAAAACTGGAAAATGTATATATATATATATATATATATATATATATCAGCCACATGACCTATATAGCTTGCATTATCAATATGTAATATATAAAGAGCCTGCTAATAACTCTAAACAAGCTTATTTATATATTTATTTATTTATGGTAAATGCTACAAGAGAAAGTACCTGAAGCCTTTATCTATGATGGTCCCCATCCCCAGAACAGTTTTGAGCTAAGGCTTTTTTCAGTGAGGAGCTGGAACATTAGATTTAAAATACTAATGCAAGCCAATCATTTATCTAATTCTTAAATATTAAAAAAAGATCTAAATCTTCAGACACCTACATGTCTTTAAATTCAGCTCTTTAACTAAAGAAACTATATGGGCCTGAACTAAATTCAGTGATCCCATATATTAGTGGGCTTAGCAATTTAATATAACCAAAGCCCTAATAGCAAAATTATAATATTAATAAAAATCAGTCACATGATCTATATAGCCTGCATCACCAATATGTAATATATAAAGAGCCTGCTAATAGCTCTAAACAAGCTTATTTATTTATTTATCATAAATGCTACAAGAGAAAGTATTTGAAGCCTTTATCTATGATGGTCCCCATCCCCAGACTGGTTTTGAGCTATGGCTCTTTTCAGTGAATTTAGTTCAAGCCCATATAGTTTATTTAGTTAAAGAGCTAAATTTGAAGTCATACAGGTATCTAAAGATTTAGATTTTTTTCTTAATATTTAAGAATTAGATGAATGCTTGGCTTGAGTTAGTATTAGAATCTAGTATTCTAGATCCTTACTGAAAAGAGCCATAACTTTAAACTGGTCTGGGGATGGAGACCATCATAGATAAAGGCTTCAGGTACTTTCTCTTGTAGCATTTATCATTAAAAATGAGCTTGTTTAGAGCTATTAACAGGCTCTTTATATATTACATATTGGTAATGCAAGCTATATATGTCATGTGGCATGTGACTGATTTTGTTAATATTATAATTTTGCTATTAGGGCTTTGGCTATATTAAATTGCTAAGCCTATTAATATATGGGATCACTGAATTTAGTTCAGTCCCATATAGTTTTTTAGTTAAAGAGCTGAATTTGAAGACATGTAGGTGTCTGAAGATTTAGATCTTTTTTTTAATATTTAAGAATTAGATAAATGCTTGGCTTGAGTTAGTATTTTGAATCTAATGTCCTAGCTTTTCACTGAAGAAAGCCATAGCTTGAAACTAGTCTGGGAATGGAGACCATCATAGATAAAGGCTTCAGGCATTTTCTCTTGAAGCATTTATCATAAAAAATAGACAAACAATGTCACTTAAGACTTAAATTAATTTTTATACATTTGCACTTTTTAATTAAGAACATTATAGGTTAGAATTTGGATTAAAATTAATATTTCTCACAGCTCTCATAATTCTAAAAAAACAAGTTCAGTTACATGTGTTTTAAATTAGGTATATAGTATATATTCTCTGACTAATAAAAATATATGCTTATTTCAAAATCATGGGTCTTAAGGAAAATTTAAATAACAATCATAGTCTTTTATTTATGAATAGACTTTATGTTGCATTAGGTGTGCCTTAACTCTGTGTAGGACATTAAATTATAATATACTTCAATATGGAAGCACTGATAATGAAAATCTCCAGTCACTAACATTGTAACATATGTTAGCAATTTTAAGAGGCAAGGTTTACTAAGAAAACCAAGAAGCACTCTATTTTATGATAATGTTTGCATGTACACATATAAAAAGTAAATGATAAAAAAAATTTGAAATGTAATATGAAAAAATTAAGATGCACATTATTATAGTTTTCTAAACCATTTGCATAACTAATTTTCTAAATAAACATGTGTATGTAAATCAAAACTTTCTCAACAAAAAGAATTCAATTTATAATTACCTTTAAGTTTTCTTTTAATTTGGCATCCAAGTATGTATCATATATTTTCTGGAGATGGCCAAGCATTGATTCAAATGGCAAAAAATCCTCTTCAAGATCGATGTAAGTAGTAAAATCCAAAGCTTTGGAAATATCAAGTAGGCCAATGCTAAGATTATATATATATATATAATACATATTTTGCGGGTTCATCCATATATATATAATACATATTTTGCGGGTTCATCCATGTTAAAAAACTTTTAATATTAATATACTGACGTTTTGAAACGTCAGTATATTAATATTAAAAGTTTTTTAAACATCAGTATATTAATATTAAAAGTTTTTTAACACGGATGAACCCGCAAAATATGTATTTTATATATTTAACCAGTGCAAATCTTCGTTTTAACATATATATATTACAAAGAAATCAAGTCATATATCACATGACCTAATTTACCAAGCTTGAATTATAAATGTTATATATAGAGTTCACGAATAAGCCCTTAACAATGGGGTTGGGGATATTCTGCAAAGCTTTTATGGGCTTATTTGTGAGCTCTATATATAAATGAAAATAATTTGTGTTATATATATATTGTAACCAAAAAAATAAGATGAGAAATGAAACAAGTTATCAAACAAAATATATGATTGCTAATATATATATATCCCCAAATGCTTATCAGGGTCTATCAATAAGTATTTCCACTCAATAAAAAACCAATATTGAAATGATATTCTTTATCTATCATATAGTTTCACCTACTATGTTACATAGTAGTATATTTTTTTGAGTTTAAGCCCCCCAAGTTGGCATATATTAACTAAAAGAGTTTAATAAAAAGGTATAATAGTATGTATATGTGTGTATGTGCATATATTCTATAAATGCATACTTCCATGATTAACCAAAATAACTTAATAAAAGTTATAGTAATGTATGTGAATATATCTTATAAATGCATATTGCAAATAATGTTAACTAATTTCTATAAATAAGGCAAACATGATTCTAAAGTTTAAGGCAGTAAAGTTAAACATTACCTGGTATGTTAATTTTTACACATACTTATATATGAAAGAAGCTTGTCAGGTTATAGACTTCAAACTTCGTTATTTCTTTTAAATTTTATTTATTTCGCAAAGATGATAAATCTCTACAAATTAGCTCTCTTTGACTAAAAGTTATAGTTTTTAAGAAGACATATATATATATAATGTTTACCAAGTTAAAATTTGTTTTTGTTAAGTAGTTTATTTCTTGGAAACTAGCCGACAAGACCTGGGTTTGTTAAAATTGGTAAAAACTAGAGATAACTTAAAAGATATTAAATTTAGTTTTGTAACAAAGAGAAATCTAAATAACTAATGTTATTTTTCTCAATTACCGAGATAAGAGTTTTGTCTGTAAAACTTATAACACAGATGTAAAATAAGACTAAATTTTTCTCAACTTGTAAACAAATCCTGTTGCTTTGTAAGGGGAAGTGTGTTATTATAAAAAACCCTGAATTGAATTAAAATAGATCACTCTAGAGAATTTTAACATGTAATGCTGTTGGGAGATAGGCCCACCTGAACAATGAAGATCCAGGGTTAGAACGGTGACCCATTGCTGTCTGCCCTTACAGGAGACAAGTCCACAGTGAAGGGAGCAATTTGAACCTGCAGTCTGCCTGGAAAGTAAAGATGGAACAGTCCATCCAAGAATAGCAGTGCTGAACACTATGGAAAAAGATGCCTCAGAAGAGAAATTGGTAAAATAATCTGCAGAGCTCTGTAATAAACTTTCAGTATGAATTTCTTAAATAATTCTAAGCTAGCTGTATATAAATGTGCACAAGCTTATCATTTAAACTTTCTCTATTGAATAAATTCTGTAATCAAGCTCAATTGTAACTAATTTCTTAAACTAATTTAAGAATAACAATTTTGTAAAACTTGCCTAACTCTTTAAAATAAAATAACTTAATAATGTAACTCTTGATAAAATATAAATTATACTCTAATTGTATTTCTATCTGCAGTTATCGTTTTTTTAATTTTACTATTTTTTATGAATTTATGCTATGACTTATTCAGAGTGGAGATTGATACTCAGCTTCTGTAGAGAAGGAGAGAGAAATGATTAAAACTTTCTCCATAAATAACTTACATGCATCCAAGTATACACATACAATCTCCAGTCTGAAAATCTATTATATATAATAAAATAGTTACTATATATAAGCTGACTAATTAGGTTTGCTCATTATTAAAAAAATATCTAGTTGATTAACACAAGAGAGATATTTTAAAGCATATTTGAATTAAATAAGTAAGTCCTTATTATGCTTTATTCCTTCCTAGAATTATAATATGAACTATAAAGATTAATTATAAACTAGATCACTGAATTAACTCCTTTTTAGCATGTTCTAGTATGCTAATGTATGAACTGGTATACAATGGTTTAGTGGAAAGAATCTATAGATTTGGTGCATTTTAG
Organism: Epiperipatus broadwayi; assembly: GCA_028023455.1. Lineage (NCBI taxonomy): Eukaryota > Metazoa > Onychophora > Udeonychophora > Euonychophora > Peripatidae > Epiperipatus > Epiperipatus broadwayi. The sequence continues at coordinate 234,649 of JAQFVV010012482.1, read as the reverse complement.
ATTAAATTATGATTGATGATCATTAACATGGTGAATGTATTTCTTATAAAGCACACCTATGTTCATATGAATCTTGCTATATACATATATTGTATTAAATGGAATTTGGTTTAAGGCCATTCCCTATTTTTATTCTAATAGCTTTCCTTAGAACTGGAACAAATGGGTCCAGGTTGTTCATGTTTCAAGCTAATCAGATCTCCAGAATGAAATGTTCTCTTCTCATAGCAAGTCATATGGTCCACAGGAACCGATCATTGAATTGATAGATCCCATGAGGAAACACACACACCATTTTATTTTGGTTAATTACTATATCAGATCCCAGTTTCTTCCACCATTAATATTAATAAATTCAATTTTGATTTGAATGCACTATCTAATTATGTAATAATAATCTGTATAGAGACCTAATTTAGGTTAACTTTGAGATACCTATAGTAATTATAATTATTAATTGTCCCTTGCAAGTTAACTGTTTGCAAACCTTATAGGCATCTCATAGCATGAATATGGCATAATTAAAAACATAGATTATAATGTAATAAACTGTAAAAAAATAAGTTCCAATAAGGTTCTGTAACTCACTTACTCATCATAATTGTAACATCTTTGGTGAATTCCAATGCACAGAGAGAGTTGTCTTAATAATTGAATTATTTTATTAAAAATATAAAATATAATATTGATTAACATATTTTTTCATAGTTCATTTTAATCCATTTAAATCATTAATTTTAGTTTATTTAATTTAATTATGTAACTATGCATTATCATTCTGAGTGAGTTTATCCAATTATTAGTTATATCATATGTCATAGATATGTGTGTTTAGTTGAGTCATAGCTATAAGAGTTAATTCATCCATGAGTCTTTTGTTCCACCCTTTTCTACTGCTGGCACATGAATTAAAAGAAGTCTGAATGTAGCCTTATATATGTCATTTATAAAGTAGTAAATCATGGAACATCAGTGAAGGAGCTGAGGTGCAAACTGATTCGAGATCTCAACTCCTCATCTAAATCAGCTTTAAAGAATTTGCCAAAATTCTGGATTTTGTTGCATGAGTAAAAAAATATGACTGCTACATAGGATATTTTTTTCCAGGTATGACATGCCTAAATGTGGGGCCTCGATTGCTTTGCTTGACCCTGAACAGAGTGTGTTTGTATATATATAATTTTAAAAAAATATTGTGTTGAAATTTGTTTTTTTTTTCAACAACATTCATAGATGTAAAAGATTTTTTTTCCCTGGGTAAGGATGCCCAAATCATAGGATTTTTGTTGAAGATTTCACACCTTGAATAGATTACACATTGAAGCAAAGGTATATAGGCAGCAATTTATACGTATATATGCATGTAAATTTTTCCTCATCTTAAAAAAAATTTTTTTTATGTATGGTATAGTATTGAACTATAACATTAAACTTTTAAAATTACATGTCAGCTTATATTTAAACTCAACACACTATGGCCATATCCCAATTTTTATAGAGAGATTATTAGGTCCTAATACTGTATTATTTATCTATATATATTACCCACAGAGAATTGACACCTGAAGAATTTGCCAAAACTCTGGATTTTGTTGCATAAGTGTACAAATATGTCTATTACAATATGTTGGGCAAACCAAATTTGTAACTTTAAAAAGTGTCAATGAACAAGGTCAGCAGGTTCAGCATAAAATGCCATGTGCCACAATAAATAGATATAAAAGGGTAAAATTATAATAAGATATTAAAATATCAAGGAATATTATTAATAATATAAGAGGAGGAGAAATCTCGACTTGCTCTAACACAAATACAAAACTCTTTGTATTATAAGCAGGTTACATTTAAAAATCATCTACTACCACTATCATCTTTCTTATCAGCATAATATGCATTTTTAAGTATCTTATTGCTATGATCAGATAAAACATTATATTTAATTTTATAATAGTTGGAAGTGTTATCTTAAATCTTTGCCACAAAGATAGTTTCTTCATCAGCAAAATGATTTTTAATGATGTAATTCATGAAATAAATAAGAATATCTCAGAGAAATTTGATTATCTTAATCATCAAATAGAATCACTTTGACTCTTAAGATCCATTCCACATAGAATGATATTCTAGTAAATAAATCACATATACACTTGTACTTTAAGGTAATGTCTTATCAAAATTACATTAATAATTATTGTTATTAATTTTAAATAAATTACAACATGATCTGTTAATTTGGAATAAGTTAAATAATAATAGGATGACATTCAGATATTAATTATGAATAAAGGATTTTATAGACATTCTAAATATCATAGAATAAATCTATCTAAATATCTTCCACATTAGACTAAATCATTTCTTACTTTAAATTTACCATGAATAATAAATATGGTCTTTCATATTTATGAAAACAGTTTTAGAATAAACAAGCACAGTGATCTTGTATAAGTAAAACCAATTAGTTGAAGTGATCTCAGATAATAATATGCAATTATTATTTTTTATTAAGCAAAATATATCTTTCTAAGCTGTAATTTTTAATATTTAAATATAATTCTACAATGTAACCCTTATCAGTTTCAATGTTTATGTACTTTTTTAAAATTAGACATTTAATAAATAATTTAAACTAAATAAATATTACAATTATTCATTCATTCATTCCTTCAGATATTTATTTGTCTATTAATTAATAATCTTATCTTTAATTGTTATTGGCTTTATTAAATTGCTTGTAAGTAAATAAATTTAAAACACTTATTTATAATATTTTGTGTTAAAACTAAACTGAAATTAAAACATGATGAATTTATCTAATTATCTACAAGCCTGAATATATGGTTTAAAAGCAGTGTTTAATCTTAAAATTAATACCAGTTTTTAAAAATATTTTAGCAGTTAAATTATGATTGAATCAGTACTATTAAATGTCAAAATACATTACCTATTATTTTAATCTATCAGCTATTAAAATGGTATATATTTTGCATATGAATATTACTTATTCAAGATTAAAATATTATAAGTTTAGCTGTCAAAATTATTTTACAGCTATAAAATTTACAATTATTATTACCCTATATATTTAGAAATTAGGTCAAAGATAATAGTGGCCACTTTTGTTTTTTAAAATCATTACTCTTGTGTTTAGATTTGTAGCAGTCTCTACTGTCACATTTTAGTTGCATATTCTTAAGGTTATAGCCTTAATTTATATTACTTTTGTAATAAGTATGTGTTTTGCAAATTATTAATTAGAACTTTAATTATTTTAAAAGATTTCTAATTAAAAGAACTTCATATTGACTTGTTATAAATCAAAAGATTTTGCATATGTTAGTGTGTATAGAAATTGTGGACTTAATCAGTGAAGTAGTTAATAGCTTCACACTCTCAAATCAAAATGCTATAGATTCACCTATATATTTAGAAATTAGGTCGAAGATAAGTGTGGCCACTTTTGCCTTTTAAAGTCATTAATCTTGTGTTTAGATTTGTAGAGGTCCCTACTGTTGCATTTTTGGCACATAGTCTTAAGGTTATAGCCTTAATGTATATTATTATACAGATGTAGTAACTTTTTATCTGAAAAATCATATTATTATAAAGCTCTAACAAAATCTATTGACTATTGAATTTAAATAGATATTTTGGCATAAGGCATTTCATTGTCATTTATCTTCAAAAATAAGCTAATGGTCACAATATAAAATCTAATCTTATCAGCTATGCTAAGATTCAAACTTCATACTTTGTTTTTATTCAATAGTTTTATTTCACTATTTTAGACAGAAGGCTGCATTCCAACGGCCATAGTTTTAATGTGTCATCATTATTTATTTTGTAAACATATTACATCTGACAAAAAATAACTTATAAAGTTTTGTAATTTAACACCATTTATACTAAAATTAAATAGAAAATATATATATATATAACAATTTCCATACAGATAGTCAGATAATTAGAAAGATAAATGATAAAGTGAGAAATATAAAGAAAGCTAAACGAATAAATAGTCAGACAAACAGCAGTTTACCTTGCTAAACTGAATGCATCATCAAATAAACTTGCACGATTGACTGGTGTTAGAACCTATTCAAAAGAAATTATATATATATATATATATATATATATATATATATATATATATATATATATATATATATATATATATATATATATATATATTCCTTATTGTGTACAGACATTTAAATTGAATTTGAAATACATATAAAAACACAAGACTATAATAAGTTTTCTAAAACCGTTTTTGTTTATCTACAATATATATATATATATCAATAAATTTTTAAACCTGCATTAAAAATAGTACTTTTGATCATATACCATTAAACATTATCACTTTAATATGATTAAATCAATATCATTCTATAAACCAAATTTGTTGAAGTTTTATTTTAACCTTTTCCAATTTAAAATATTAATTTTCCTATTAATACATACTGCTTTCTTTATTTTTTACTTTTCATCTTTCCATTTATTCATCTTAGCAACTCAATGATAAGCAAACAAATGAGTTTTCATTTATTCATGATCAAAGAACATAAAACAGACTCTGTGACGGATTATTCTCCTGTACATGAGGGGTCAGAATGACTAATATGTCAACATGGGTTGGATGACAACCTTGGCACTATCAAAAGCTTTCAATGAAATGGAAGGCTAAAGAGTTGTGAGTTGGAATAGTTTGAAGCCTGTTCATTAAAGTATAAATATTGGCTATCTTAATATAAAGCTGAGTACTGATTATATATATATGTGTGAGGATAGTAATCTAGACCAACTGATGATTGCTGGTTTAGCATGAAATATGTATATTGGTGATTGTTTATCTTTTCAATATGTGTGTGATCAGGTGGGCCAGCAATATGAGATGGCACTGAGAGTGGTGGGTCAGGTAAAAGTCTGAGTTCAAACCCCGCATATATAAATGCAGGTTTAAGCCTGTACAATGTATTAACTTTTAACATCATAATTCTGTTATATAATCATGAATCCTTAATAAAATATTTGATTCTGCTTTTCTTTCCCCAGGTAAAAAAGATGCTTTCTGAATTTAATACTCAAGATATAATTTGAAGATAAACTGTAATTTTTAATGTATTTAAATAAATATTTTATATATAGCAAATAATTCAATTGTTAGTAATTTTCTTATTTTCTGATTTAAGGTAATACTTGGTTGTTAATTAACATACACAGTAAATAAATAAATTTTCCACAGTTGTTGATATGGATTTGACACAATAAGATACCTATGTAAAACTAATTTTGTTGAAGCTATTTTATTATTATGATAAAATACCTATATTTTAATTCGTTATATGCAGAAGCAGTACCAAGTTAATCTCTGCTATATATAAACATTCAGGAACATCTTTTTATATAAAAAAGTAACAAACGATTAAATTGTTTGACTTTCTTATATTGATAATCATCTAAATGTAACCTTGTTGATGTGGTTTTTTTTTTATTATTATTTGCCGGTAAATCACCTACAGTTTTTAATTTTCGTAAGAACCTTTCAAAACATTTAAGATCATTTGGTAGTATTTTTTAAATTAGTTAATGACGCAATTATTAGTATATTTCTAGAATCGAATTTTTTATAATCTTCAGAGCAATAAAACCAGTTAGATTATTAATCTAAGACCTCCTCCCCAAGTTATTTTAATTGGTTTATATTAAAACTCAATTATGAAACTTATTGCACCTAGATGTCTTTTTTCGAAAATGCCTGAAAAGTCTATTTGTAGCACTGGCATATAAATAAATAACAAAATTGGAGATAGTACATGTTCATGTTTAAAACTATCAATAGTAAACTTTTCTTCAAGTTAAAAGTTGTATTATAGAAGTGAACTTGGGAAGACCATAAAACTTTCGAATAATCAAATCAAATGCTTTGATGAAATTAATAGAAGAAATATATATAAATCACATATTTACTCACAACACTGTTGTTGAAGTTGATTTGGAACAAATTTTTTTTTTATCAATAATGCTTTTTAGATGTCTGGTATTTTTATACTCTTGTTTTTTACATACCCATTAATATAGGATTGTAAGCATATAAGTTTTTAAAATAAAATAAAACTACTATAATTTCATCTACAAGTGTGCTGCGTACAGCCACTCACTCGGCTTAAACATCAGGTAAATAGACAGCAGAAACCAAATGATTATACAAATAGTTTAATATAATTAATAGTCGGATAAATAATAGTACATATATATATATAGTTATAAGACAATTAAGTTTAACTTACGAACGCTGGCCATGAAGGCATACAAAAAAACATAATATAGACCGGTGAGGCCTGCAAAGTTCCTAGGTCCACTTTTTAACCTTCAGTGGTGGAATTCACTGGGTTTGTTCCGTTGCTAAGTTAAAACTCTAGACCTTCATGTGCATTCAATGAGTTCTCCGCTACAAGTGCTGCTTAGTTATTTTTTGTTCCTTCTTTTTTCTTGTTAAGGAATGTTTCAGAAACCAATTAATTTTCAGTTATTGTCTACTTTTAGTAATCAGCACTTTTAATCTAGCTGCTTAATTAGTTTCTGATCTGAAGTGCTTATCTTTAATACCATACCAAATTTAATTACAAAATTCCTGTCTATTTCTTTTAATAAAACTTATTTTAATAAAACATTAATTATTATATATTATAACGATCGAAATGAAAGTGAAGATCGAATCTAATGGCAAAAACAATATCTGCAACTACCAGGGCGCCATCTAGGCATTTGAGCCTAGAAAAATTTATAAAGTAGGCAGATACGCGCTGTTAAGATTCCACTTTATTTAAATATTCCGATCGTTAGCCCAAGTCACTAGCTCAGTGGAGACGCAGAGATAAAAATCTATATCTTAATTTATATCTTAAATATAAATAAATAAAAGCCACTGCCAGAAATTAACACATAAAAATATTTATTTACGCACATATAAAATCATTCTAAATTCGAGGAATAGGTTTAACATTTTTAGATTTTTATATTACTCTTTAATTGTACATTTATATAAATTTCAATGAGTTTAATATTTTATTTAGATGGTCAAGTATGAATAGACTACATAGATTTGCATTTGAAAATAAAACATTCTATCCCTATTTAACCTTAGGCTAAAATTCGCAGTCAAACTGGCATCAATCCATCTGATACATTTATGTATTCAATGTAGCATGAAAATACAACAGCACAAATATACTATACTGTCAGGAATGGAAATCTGAACAGTATAGTTAGAGAAAACATTGACTCTTGTCCAATACAGGATATGACGTCTGTATAGCAAGAAGAACAATAAAATAAAAACTCCATAGGAAGGGACCACGATCCTTTTTGCCGACTTACAATCCCATCCATAGGCAAAGGGTTGGTGTGGTGTATTCAGCGATTCTGCACGTAGCGAAACTTATACTACATCTACTAATTACACAAATATATCCAATCCATTGACTCAATTCAACAATGACACAAATAACCTAAGATTACCCTCCCCTAATATAACTTTACAAATCTATATAGCCATTCACGCCCGACTTAAATTTAACATTTAAATACGTTCGCACAAATGCATTTTATAAAATTTGTTTTAAAATGTTGAGTACAGATCAGCTGCACAGATTCCACGGTCAAAAACATTCCAAATTCAACACAACTGATCAAAATACAAAGTCCTCGATAAATGTCACTTGCATAGGGAATATACAAATCCCATTAGCATTCATCGTAAGATGCTTGCAGTGATATCGTTGACATATATTCTAATCAAATGTGAAAACCACAACATTATCAACCGCTAATGAATCTATGCAACGTCTATACCCAACCTAAATTTCATCATTTAAAATTTAAACAACAAATAATTTATACAATAAGAGAGAAAAAAAAATGGAAATGATTTTTATCAATCAGAAAACATATAAAATTAAACATTATTAATTGATTTTAAACTTAAAAGTCAGATAGAAGTTCATAAGCTTGAACGAAAGTTCTTAGTTATTTTTAAATTTAGAGTTCATGTCAATATAGCTTACAGTAGAAGAGTCCAGATTCCTGTTTTTAATTCCCGCGACGTCTCCATTGGAAGATGATGTTCTGGAGGTAGCATTAGCTGGTTCAAGGTATCACAGTCTTTTCATTTTTCTTTTAAATAGAGAGTGTGGTATGTGCATCCTACCACAATTCTCAAACACACAATGCTGGAACTCAATATTTCTCTTTTTATAGTAAATCTCCAGATTGAATGAACAAAGATGTCACTAATCCAAATTTTCGTTCGGGTCTGGGCTGAGGCTTGGTGCTTCCATTGGTCAAACTAAAATCTCTTTATTCTCTTATCTAATTTACTCTCTGACTTTTTAATTAGACAGCTTTTGGATAATTAATAAACAATCATTTCCATTTACAGATTACAGGAATTAATTAATACCTGTTTTTATTTTTAAATCTTATACTTTTTTTTTTTAATAAAAAAGTACGTTCAAATACTTATTTATTTGTTTTTTAAAAAAAAAAATATTTTTAAAGTTTGGCATCTGTGCGAATGTATATACGTTTAACAATATTTTAATTTTAGCGTTTAGTTTTTTACTTTTATTTGCGAACTTTTAAGTTTTTATTTTAAATAAATGTAACGACATATTTATATATCGTTACAATATGTATAATTTTCTTTTAACAAAACATTATTATACATGTATATAGCACCTCCACCACTTCAGAAATTATGGTTTCTGAAGTCTTACATAGTCTTTTAAGTAAGCAGGTTCTTTTCTTGTTCTCGAAGATCTGCGTGGAGATGTTTTCTCTTCTAATGGCGTTTGTTAGTCTCTTGATCATCGTATTTCTCTTCTACTGGTGTTTCGTTGGCTCCTTCAGTTTCTTGATCATCGGAATTCTCTTCACATTTGGGAATGTGCAGTGCTGCAGTACTTCCGGTTTGCACTAATTCTTCTCGACGTCTCACATGATTTATATGTTTGCGCGTTGTTTTCCCAGTTTCTGTCTCTACAAGTATTATATGTTTTGCCAGTATTTTTTTTACGAAGGCCTTCACCCAGTGTTTCTGATAACGTCTCTAACCCAGACTTTTTCTCCTTTGGAGTAAATAGTATCTCCAGTGTTGCTTTCATAATGTGTAAAGTTTTGTTCTGGGTGGATTATCGATAGTTTCGTGCGTAGTTTCCGTCCGAAAATTAATTCTGCAGGAGATTTTCTTGTAGCACATGGAGTATTATGTTGATATAATAAGGCAGAATGTAAGGTGTCTTGTATATTTGCAGTGCCTTCTTTCTGTAATGTTTGCTTCAAAGTTTGTACTGCCTTTTCTGCAATACCATTGGACTCTGGGTGATATGGGGGCGTGGTTAAGTGTTTAATTCCCCATTCTGTGAGAAATTCTTCAAATTTAGTGGATGTGAAACTGGTACCATTGTCAGACACAATTGTTTCAGGAATCCCATGAAAAGCAAAAATCTTCAGTTTTGCGATTGTTTCTTCGGTACTGGTGTTTTTCACTACTCTATATTCCATCCACTTTGAATAAGCATCGATCACTACCAAAAATATAAAGCCGTGAAACAGTCCAGCATGATCAATGTGAATACGGCTCCACGCTCTTTCAGCTGCTGGACAAGCAGCATATTTTTTCTTATGCATATTTGCATTTACTTGGCAACTTTCACATGATTTCACATATTTCTCTATATCAATATTTATTGCGGGCCACCATATGTAACTACGAGCCAGAGCTTTGGCCCGCACTATCCCAGGATGACCTTGATGAATTAAGTGAAGAATCTTATTCTGCCCACTGCTCGGTATCAACACTCTATTATCCATTAAAATACATCCCTTGTTTATGGACAATCTTTGTCTTACGTCCCATAAAGTTTTATGTAGTCTCGCAGGCCGACTTTGTGGCCAGCCTTTGCTGATCCATTTACTTAAGTGTTTATATCCATTGTCAGCTTTAGTCCAATTAGCTACCTTTTCACTGGTTATTAATTCATTGTTCCAATTATCGATATAGTTAATAGTTTGGTCGTCTTTTTGTAGTTCAGCTTTAATGGGCATTCTTGACAGTGTGTCTGCATGTTCAATGATCTTTCCTTTTTTGAAATTTAGATCAAAATCATAGCCTGACAACAGATTAACCCAATGTAACATTCTAGGGCTTAGATGATCAGGTGCAGTTTTATTTTTTGCTAATAATCCCAACAGCGGTTTATGATCAGTAAAGATTTTAAACTGTCGACCATACAAATATTGGTGAAACTTTTTTATTGCAAATATGATAGACAATGCCTCTTTATCTAGTTGACTATAATTTTGCTCAGCTTTTGTTAATGTTCTTGAAGCATAGATAATTGGTCGCTCGCCGTCAGCTACTGTATGGCTTAAGACTGCCCCTACTCCAACTTCGGATGCATCTGTTGTCAATATCAATTCGAGACTACTGTCGTAATGTACTAATAAGCTGTTTGACGTTAATAATTCTTTAGTGTCACAAAAAGCTTTTTCTTGGGTTTGATCCCAAATCCATTTTTGGTTCTTTTGTAATAAATTGTATAGCGGTTTTGCTATGTGAGCTTTCCCCTTAAGAAAAACTTCAAAATAATTAAGAAGTCCTAAGAAAGCTTGAAGTTCTTTAACATTTCTGGGACTTCGTGCTTCCTTTACGGCTGCAATTTTTTGAGGGTCGGGTCTTTTTCCCTTTTTTGAGATTATGTGTCCCAGGAATTTTAATTCAGTTGCCATCCAGATACATTTGTCTGCATTTATTTTAGCTCCAAAACTACATAACTTGTTGCAAACTTTTAAAACTCGTTCATGTAATTTCTCTTCTGAATTGGCCACGACCAAAATGTCATCAAAATACAGTGTTACACCATCCAATTGCTGGAACAGCATGTCCATTTTGGCCTGGAAAATATTTGGTGCAACCGTAATTCCATAAGGCAATCTATTATACTTAAACAATCTCTTATGTGTTGTAATAGTTAGCAATTCTTATGTGCATTCAGAAACTTGTATCTGGTGAAATGCGGCCTTTAAATCAATTTTAGCATAGTGAGTTGCCTTTTGCATATTTTCCAGTATTTCTCTGACATTAGGTACAGGATACTGACCTTTAGTGAGGTTTTTATTTATTGTGGTCCTATAATCTCCACAAATGCGAATCTGCCCATTTGGTTTAGTTATAACCACGATTGGAGTCGCCCATTCCGTTTTCTCGACTGGTGTTAATACACCCTTACTAACCAGATTTATCAACTCTTGTTTTACCTTAGTTTGCAGTGCAAAAGGAACTTTTCTGGGTATGCAGATAACAGGGGTTGCGCCACCTTGTAGCTCTATGTTTATAGGCGTTGTAATAATTTTTCCCTCATCACTTTTAAATAATTCACAATATTTATTTCTCATTTCTTGCTCAATAGCAACTTTATTTATTACACATATCTCTATTCCCAAAGCATCGAACCATTCCCTACCTATAATAGGATTTAGACCGCCTTGTACTATATATAACGGTAGTGTTCAAACCTTACTATTTAATTCAATCTGAGCCATCACCTTCCCTAATATTTTCATACTATTTCTGCTAGCATCTTTTGCTCTTAAACTTGTCTTCATTAATAAAGGAGGATTTTTTCGATTTTTCGCTACTTTCCCCCAGTCTTCAATTGTCATCATTGACACGCCTGCTCCGCTGTCAATTTCCATTTTTACTGGTGTCTTTAATAAATTAACTGTCAGCATAAACTGACTTCCGTATCCCATCTGTGTATTGTAAATATCACATTTTTTTTATTTTTGACTTTACAAGTTGGCGAGCTGCCACGATCCTTTTCTCCTTTATTTCGACATACTTTCTGCAAATGCCCAACTTTACCACAAGTCCTACAATGCTCCTTATTATATTTACACTTACGAGTCATGTGGCCTTTTTTCCCACAGCAATAACACACTATCTCATATGTTTTGCTCTTAATAGGTGGGACTTATTTTCAGTTTTCTGAATATACGCATTACCATCATTTTTGTGGGTAAAATTTCTAAATTCTTCTGATTGGTCAAGTACTATTTTGTGGGCTACTCCCATTTTGGTTGCTTCGTCATACGTTAACTCTCTTGAGGCCAATAACTGCTGCCTAAGCCTATCATCTGACATGCCCCAAAGTAATTGCTCAAGCAGATTATCCTCTAAGGCATCACCATAACTGCAACTTTTAGCAAGTTCTCTTAGAGCTTGATCATAATCTCGTATACGCTCTCCCTTGTTTTGCCTTCGGTGTCTGAAGTGTAGTCTTGCGACATGCTTCGAAGGCTGGGGACTGAAAAAATTATTTAATTTTCCCGTAACTGCATTATATGGAAAATTCTCTGGCTCTTCATGATCACAGAGTCTATTTGCTATTTCGATTACTTGTAGCCTGACATAACACAATAACATGGCAACTTTAATGGGGTTGCTTGTCGTACCATTAATCAAAAATAGTTTCTCGATTCTCTTAAGATAAATTGGCCAATCAAAAAGGTTATTAACGTTGAACTCGTTAATTGTTACCTGAGGCAGTGATGTCATCATTTTCTATTTTGCTTTTTTTTTTTTTTTTTGAAAAAAAAATTTCTATTTCGCTACGAGATAACTATTAAACATGCTTACTGAGACAAATTTCTATTAATACGCTTACTAAAACAAATTACTGTTAATACGCTTACTAAAACAATTTTTCCGACTACCAATTCTATATTCACCCGGACTTCAATTCTCAATTTCCTTGTAGCTTTCTCTACATTATACAATTCAATTTGAATCAACTACTGTTTCTAAATTGCACCAGATTTTCCTACTGGAACGTATCCTGTTGATTAACTGTGCCAATTTTATGCTGTGTACAGCCACTAACTCAGCTTAACCATCAGGTAAATAGACAGCAGAAACCAAATGATTATACAAATAGTTTAATAGAATTAACAGTCGGATAAATAATAGTACATATATATATAGTTATAAGACAATTAAGTTTAACTTACGAACGCTGGCCATGAAGGCATACAAAAAAAATAATATAGACCAGTGAGGCCTGCAAAGTTCCTAGGTCCACTTTTTAACCTTCAGTGGTAGAATTCACTGGGTTTGTTCCGTTGCTAAGTTAAAACTCTAGACCTTCGTGTGCATTCAATGAGTTCTCCACTACAAGTGCTGCTTAGTTATTTTTTGTTGCTTCTTTTTTCTTGTTAAGGAATGTTTCAGAAACCAAATTAATTTTCAGCTATTGTCTACTTTTAGTCTTAATAGCGTACCAAATTTAATTACAAAATTCCTGTCTATTTCTTTAAACTTATTTTAATAAAACATTAATTATTATATACGTATAATTTTCTTTTAACAAAACATTATTATACACTTATATAGCAAAGTGTTTCTAATTATTTTTATAAACTAGAACAAACAAATGGGACAGATTTAAGTAGTATAATTTATTTATAAAATAACCCAATACTTTTTAAGTTAGATGTTGTATTATTTTATGCTTTCAAAAATTCCATAATAACGGCAACATTCCTGTTATTAAAATTATAAAGCGCTTTTTTAACTCCATCAAACTAAATATCTTTGTCCAAATATTAATGATTTGATAAGATAAATGTATAATAAAATACAAATGAATTTTGTATCACTATTTAAAAGATGATGGAAATATATTTTCTATCAAATACTATCATATGATACCACTGTATAATACCACTAATTTAATAGGGTTGCGGGAATATTTTAGATCAATAAGTTACTTTTAAGGCTATTAAAAAAGACCAAAACTTATCTCTATAATTATATAAGAGCATTCATTTTTACTTTTAATCTAAAAATCAATTTTAATGTTTATCTTAGCTCTTGAAAGCACTAATTTTGTTAATTTAGTAGTTTTTATATTTTAGTTAATTAAAATTTTGCTTTTAAATATATACATTCTAGCTTCACTATCTGTGCAAACAGCGCATATATATATATATATATTAGCTTAGCTCAAACAATAGTTGCTTCTGAAGAAGAAAAATTAAATTTTTATATCTATGTATTGACCACGAAACTCAAGTTTAACACCTTATTTTATTTGGAGGCAAATTATTTTGTGTTGTGTTTAATAATTTGCTGTTATAAATGCCCCGATATTGTAATCTACCTTCTAACAATAATATATCAAACACTATTATTTTGATAGAGCAGTATACAAGTTTTTTAGGTAACTAATTTTTCTATTAATGAAAGAAATTATGATTGCTGTGGGGTTTTTTCACGAAAACTAGCAATTCAGAATCATTTGGAAGAAACAACTGAAATATTACATCCAAAAATTAGACTTTTTGAGGCTTCATTAAATTCATAGCTTTTACAATGAATGGCAACAATTATATAAATTATAATCTATAACATTTCATTTGCAATCTAGGTAAGTACAATAGAAAGGTTGTACTCCTAATATTTAAAACATGTTGAATTCTTAATAATAGAGATAAATTATTTTTCTTTAATGTCAGGTTACTTCGTTTCAACATTATTCATAAACATCATTTATATACACAAAATAAACATAGATCATTTTTTATTTTGTTACATTCCCTCAAAATGTATATATATTTTTTTCGATATCAATAACAATCAACAATATCAACCTGTTGAACATAGATATCGGACAATCATGTATAATTAACAGTAATCTTGCATGTTATAACTAGATCACACTACCAATGACTGAATAATGAATGCTATTTTTAAAAAAAAACTGTTAGAGAGACTGCAAATAACAACACATATAACAAGATTAAAAGTTTAATCAATAAAGCAAAAATAGAATTTTATAAAATGTGAAAAAGTGAGAAGATGTCACTAGATTTAAAAAATTATATAAAATTAACAAATACGTTGATTTGTAAAAGAATTTTAAATCCTTTAATCAGGATAGCTATTGATTTATATGGATTCTGTCATCTATTACTCTTATTTTTATATTTTAAATATTCCTATTTTAACTATTATTGGTAGAACTTTTCATCTTGTTATGTATTTTGTTGTTTGCTGACTATGGGAAGTGCAAAATATTTTAAATTCAAATAATTTAAAAGTCATATGAATAAAAATATAATTTAATAAAATTTACTTACTGAATAGTCAATCATTAGTTGATCCACAAGCATTTGCCAATTTAAAGAATCATAATTAACACGATAAAAACCTTCCATATTTACATTCAACAATAGCCACTCATCATGACTGTAAACTGGCATCATTTTATTTACAATTTCTATAACAATAACATGAACAGAGAAAAAAACATAAATGAGTGCATTTTGACTTGATAGAATATAGAAATGATTAAGATAATATTAATTGATAAATAAACAAATAAACAAATAGGTAAATGGACGTCCAGATATATTAATTGATAAATAAACAAATAAACAAATAGGTAAATGGACGTCCAGATAGATACATACATAAAAGATAAATAGATAGACAAATAGATCGGTAAATAGATGAGTATTAAAATAGGTAAGTAAGTAAATAATTAATAGGAAAAGTGGCAATAAGTGGATAGGTAGATGAATAAACAAATAAATAGGTAACAATAGCTGATTATTAATTAGGGAAATAAATAAATAGATAGATAGATAGATAGATAGATAGATAGATAGATAGATAGATAGATAGATAGATAGATAGATAGATAGATAGACAGACAGACAGACAGACAGACAGATAGATAGATAGATAGATAGATAGATAGATAGATAGACAGACAGACAAAGAGAGATAGATAGATAGATAGATAGATAGATAGATAGATAGATAGATAGATAGATAGATAGATAGATAGATAGATAGATAGATAGATAGATAGATAGATAGATAGATAGATAGATAGATAGATAGATAGATAGATAGATAGATAGATAGATAGATAGACAGACAGATAGATAGATAGATAGATAGATAGATAGATAGATAGATAGATAGATAGATAGATAGATAGATAGATAGATAGATAGATAGATAGATAGATAGATAGATAGATAGATAGATAGATAGATAGATAGATAGATAGATAGATAGATAGATAGATAGATAGATAGATAGATAGATAGATAGATAGATAGATAGATAGATAGATAGATAGATAGATAGATAGATAGATAGATAGATAGATAGATAGATAGATAGATAGATAGATAGACAAGTAAGTAAATTAATATGTAAGTAAATATGTAGGTAGATAGGCAAGAAAGCAAATAGATATGTAAATCAATAGACTGATAAATAGGCAAGCCAAAACATCAGATAAGCAGAAAAAATGATTAGTAGGAAGATAGATAGCTAGTTAGATAAATAGACAGGTTAGAGATAGGTGGGTAAGTAGTTAAATGAACAGAATGATTAGTGAGTAGATGAATAGAGAGATATATGTATAAATAAAAAGTTAAGATCATAGGTATATGATTGGGTAAATAGGTGAATGGATACTAAGCAAAATGTTAAACAAAGTGGGAGAAAGATAAATAAGTAAATAGATGATATAACTGCAGAATTTTATGGTGACTGACAGTTCTTCAATAGATGACTGATTTAAATATCCTTCAGGTTTTAAAATAAATAAGATTTATGTATATGATATACATATAATGGGCATAAAAACCTTATATTTATTTTAATGTCTAAATAATATCTAACATATAGGCTATATATATATATAAACATTATAAGCATAAAGCTAAACTAGTCAATATAAAATCAAAACTACCCCAAATACAAAATTAAACCAGACCAGCATAAAAATAATATAAAAACACAACCTAAGGTTTCACTGCTACAAGCAGACTTCTCAAGTGTAAAGAACTACAAAAACTACACAATATATATAATATTAAAAACTACCCACAAATCCATTCACTTCCCATCCACCCTTAATATTAAAAGAACTCTTAAATAAGTTAATTGCTTCCGAATAATAAATTTTCAACAATAAAGACTCTTTAATTCTTCTTTTGATTCCATTTCTCTCAAAGAAGACAACCTTAGCTTCATCAAAATCAATAGTGTGGCCTGTATCTTTTTCATGGACATACAAAGCAGAACTAAGATATCTATTTTAACTCTACTTTTATGAACCTTTGTTCTTTCATTTAAACTTAAACTACTCTGACCTATGTAAACCTTCTTACAAAATAAACAAGGAATAAAATATACTACATCAGGAATAGTCTTTCTATCAAAAACTTCTTTTGTATTATTTAATAAATTATTCAATGTAACACCCCTTTTCCAAGCAATTTTCTTATTTCCAAACAATATACTATTTCTACACATAATTTTATAAGAAGACAATTTAAATGGCAAAGAAATAAAATCATATTTTTCTTTAACCTTTACATCCTTACAAATATTACTATTAAATAAAATACCTTTAAAAAATTTATCAGAGTATCCAACACTCAAGTAATCTTTATAAAATTGATATTTCGGAAACAAAGCAACCCCCCTAGAATTATTTAATTTAATATCTCTATGACAATAATTCCTTAAAGCAGCTACTTTATGAGATACAGACTGATAGCTATCAGGTTTAATTATAGATCTTAATTCTTTACTTTTAACTAAATGATTGCACAATTTCTAATCACCAAAAGATCTAAAAATTTTAACTTACCAAAATCTAACCCCCCTCCTTTTAACACAAATTTTATAGAAGGATCAAAACAATTAAACTCATTTACAAATTCCTCCAATTTATCATTCTCAACTACAAATAAACAATCATCAACATATCTGACAAATAATTTTACATATAAACAATTCTTTTTAATAATAATTTCCTCTTCCATAAAATAAATATAAACTGAACATACTAAAGGAGAAATAATATAACCTATTATCCAACCTTCCTTAATCTTATAAAAATTACCTTTATAAGTAAAATACATAGAATCTTCCAATAACAAAAGCAAATCTTTAATTACCTTAATTTATTTTCTTTGATAAAGAATTTTTCTTAATCTATATAGACAAAAGAACATCAATACTGCTTAACCTATTAACAGACTGATGCATATTTTCAATATCTAAACTAGTTTAGCTTTATGCTTGTAATGTTTACATTTTAATGAGTTTTTTGCGTTTAAGAGTAGTTTTGCTGATATAGGGTAAAGATTTTTTTTCTTTTTCTTTTATTATTGATATATTTTATTATTGATATTTTATTATTAATATTAATTATTGACATTTTATTATTGATATAATTTTGTTTTTAATTATTGATATATTTGAGTGTCATTTATGTATATTATGTTTGTTGTTTGAGTTTGGTTGAAAGAGTATATTTGTGGTTGTTTAGTTATATATATAGAAATGTGTGTATGTTTTTATTGGGTTTTAATTTATAAGGGTATTGGTAATTGGGTTTTTTAGTATGGGTTTGTGGAGTTTAATTTTTAATAATTTTCCATTTAATGATATTAGAAGGATTAAAAATTTGTCTAGATTGAGTGATAGGATAGAGTCTTTACGATGGCAGATTTATTTTTTTAAAAAATGTAGGGAATTTAGTGTTTTTCCTAGGTGCTGTGTTATTAATTTTAGTAAAAAATAAAAAGATGCTTCAAAATAGGAATTTAGCTTTTAAGTTACAAACATATATATTGAATAGTTTTTTAAAAGATACTTTTGTTATCCTTTAAAAAATAAATAAAAAAATAAATTTATTTATCTATATAAAAGGAATAGATATTATTTAGAAAGGAGGCAAGATTTTAATTATTCAATTTTGAATTTTTTTATGAGACAACTTAGACAGAATAGGTCAAATTTCTATTGTAAAAAATATGAAAGAAAATTAAAGTGGTTGTTTGGGAAAGTTAATAAAATTTATTGTAGTGATAAAGGGTATGAGAATAATGTTTCTGAGGATAGAGTTGTTAATCTTTCTGATTTGAAGTTAAATGATAGAGAATTAGATATTCTTGGTAAAGGCCCTAATTTTGTTCCATTTTACTCAAAAAATGTAGTTTTTGGTACAATTTCGTCTATTGAATCTAGTAATTTGAATGATGAGCAGAAAGTTGGTATTCAATCGATTTTGAATAAAAGTTTAAAAAGGAAAAAAAAATTTGTTATTAATCCTGCTGAGATTAAACATCTTAAGAATATGTTAATTGCTAATGATGTTATCATTTCTCGTGAAGACAAAGCTGGTAGGTTTGTTATTATGAAAGGAGATGAATTCAAAGAGAAAATGGATAGAGAATTAAATAATGGTAAATATATGTTGTTAGATAAAGATCCAGGTAATTTGATTAAAAGGAAATTGATAGATATTATGAAGAAAATGGTTAATTTAAAAATTTTTAATAGAGTAGATTATTTAAAATGCTATCCTAATGATTTTACATCAGCTAAGATGTTTGTGAATATTAAAACTCATAAAGATGGTTTTCCTTTAAGATTTATTTTTGATTTTACAGGTAGTGTTGTAGAGGGTATTTCTAGATTCTTGAATAATTTTTTAAAACAATTTGTTGATTTTGGTCAGTACACAGTTTTTTCTTCTTTTGAGGCTTTTGATAAGATTAATAATTTTAAAATAGAAAGTAATTGGGTATTTGGAAGTTTAGATATTAAAAATATGTATCAGTCTGTTAATAGGTTAAGCAGTATTGATGTTCTTTTGTCTGTATTGATTAAGAAAAGTTCTTTATCAAAAAATAAAATTAAGGTAATTAAAGATTTGCTTTTGTTATTGGAAGATTCTATGTATTTTACTTATAAAGGTAATTTTTATAAGATTAAGGAAGGTTGGATAATAGGTTATATTATTTTTCCTTTAGTATGTTCAGTTTATATTAGTTTTATGGAAGAGAAAATTATTATTAAAAAGAATTGTTTATATGTAAAATTATTTGTCAGACATGTTGGTCTGCTTTGGGCCACCACCGATTTTTGTAACATAGATGGAGTTTTGTTGTAATATTTGTGGACATGGGTCTGCACTCCTCCTTTCTTTCTCAGGGGTGGCTGGTGGTGTTCATTAGAGGTCTGGACCATGGTGGGACCTGTTGACAATTGCTGCTATTACCTGAAAACTGGTGGAAGAGTAACTGGTCAATGTCTCTGTGTCATTTTCCTTTCTAATGGACTGCTACATCTTCTTGATTGGTTGGTTGTGGGTAATGCAGATGTGCACTTAATATTTGCTATGTGTTCCCTGGTTAGCTTTCCAATTTTGTGCAGATAGACTCTGCACATTTGGACTGTTAAATTGGGAGGCAGAGGTATCCAGAATGGTCTTTGCATGTCACAGCTGTGGATCAAGGGTTTGTTGCCTTGTGGACTTGGGCCTTAGACCACATTGCCTGTTGTGGTAGTTGGCACAATGCTGGACTTGTCCATCTATTCATCTGAAGCAGAGACTTTGCTTCAGGTCCCCAGGGGTGGGATCATTGGGCTATGGATAACTTCTTGGTGGTTGGGCCATGTAGACTCATGTGTGGATACACACTGGGAAAGATTATACTAACCCTTTTATGATGTAATTGCTTTCTGGAGTGTGTCCTATGGAAAGAAAAAAAAATAATCATTTTGTTTTTTTGTACATTGAATGCTTTGTAACCACATCAGTAATTAGACCTGAAAAATTTTTATGTAATATTTAACAATAAGGTTGCTTTGAAAAATAATTTAAGAATTTTATTATAATAGTAGAAAAATAAATGTTATTATAATCTTAAAAATTTTAGTATGTAATTTCTCAAAGAAATATAATATGTTAAATAACTATATGCAGAAATGATCTTCTCCCTTCTATTAGATACCATGACTATAACTAATAAAATTTAATTTAAAGTACACTAGGCAAAAATTGTGAAATTTATTCAGATTTCAAGTATATCTCATATATGTTTTTGTCTACAGTTTTTTTTACTATATTACTATAATCTTATATAAAAAATAATTTATTATTTAAAACATATATCTAACCCACAGGGTTAAATATATAAATACATGAAAGCAGTCAGCACTTAAACAATATCAATATCTATAACAATCAATAATCTCAATATGTTCAAGGCAATCTCCTTTAAACAATAAAGGTGGAAGTCCATCTTTATATATATAAACTAATATATTTATATAGTCTCTAAAGAATACAATTTGACTACAATGAATAAAATTATTAATGCAAAGAAGTATAAATAAACATCATTAAATAGGGGAATATAACCTGATCTAAATGAAAACTAACAAATCATCAATAACAACATTCAAACTGCAATTATATATTTCAAGCTGCACTCCAACTATGTTTTACTTACATAATAAAGCTAATAATGTTCATATCTAGGTAGGTAAATAATGTAAATACATGAAAGCAGTCAACACATAGGCACTGTCAATATCAATAATAATCAACAATCTCAAACTGTTGCCAAGATGCTTAAAATTATAAAGAAATCCTTCATTATTCTTTCAAACTTATCTTGGTATCAAAAACATATTTCATTAATTTATAATTAATATCTTAATGTAAAATTAATAAAATAAGATTTATAATATTATTTCTACTTTCTTCAATAAGTTTTCAATACATTACTTTTAAAAAAGTACAGCTTAATGATGACTGGATTTCCATTTTATTTTATAATAACATACATTTCTGAAAAAGTTATATAGTATGGTTATCATTATATTTAACATGCATTTATAATCCTAGCACATATGATGATGTAGAAATTTTAAATTACATATACTATAATGATTTAATTAGTTAATTTCCAATGACTTTCTGATTAGTGATGCTGATGTGAAACTATTTTGAGATAAGCACTAAAGTGATCACTAAAAAAAATTTACATAATTTGTCCAATATATTGTATATCATCATTGTCAATCATTTACCAATCTACAGTAGAAAAAATGTCTTTCCAAATTCAATCTATTTTCTCTGATCTTTAACCTCTCTTCTTGATATCATCGCCACACACTTTCTTATGTCATCCATTCATTTCACATGTTGTCTCTTTATGGATTTTTTACAATCTCTTGGAATTCAGTTTAATTGACCATCTATTATCATCTTTCTTAGCAATATGACCAACCCAACTCCACATCAGTGTCTTAATTCTTTCAATGATGTCAGTAACACCTGCTTGTTTTCTTACTCATGCATTGAGTTTTCAATCTCCTAATATGCATCTCTCCATACTTTTTGAGTGTTCTGAAGTCTCTCTATTGTTCTTCTGTTAAGTGTCTAAGTATGATATCTGTAAGTAAAAAATGGTAAAACATATTTATTAAAAACTTTCCTTTTTAAACACATAGGCATATTTCCTTTTAATATTCTTATTTCTACCAAAAGCATTCCAACCAAGTTTAATTCCTTTTATTAATTTCATTCATTATGTTTCCATCATAGTAATAATCTGATCAAGGTAATTTGTAGTTCTTAACTTCTTCTAACTCATCATTATCAATTTTTATTTTCATCTTTTGAGCAGATCCATTGACTATTACTTTAGTCTTTTCAATGTTTACCTTTAGTTCTACTTTTTAATTTTCATCTGATAATGCTTACAACATTTTCTGAAGCTCTGAAACATTATTTGCAAAAATAACTACATCATCTTCAAAATGTAAATGACATAAATAATTTCCATTTACTTTTATTCCTTTAGATTCCCATTCTAATCAACAAAATACTTCTTGCAGTGCTGGTGTAAAAAGTTTTGGAGATATGGAGTCACTCTGTAATATACTCTTCTCAATGTTACCTTTCCTAGTATCATTATGTAAAATAATTGTTTCTGTTGCATTTTTATAAATATTCTTCAGAATATGACAATACCCTGGGTCTCTGTTTTGATAATTCAATGCTTTATTAATTGAAGAAATGCTTATTGAATCAAATGCCTTTTCCTATGCTACAAATCCAAAGTATAATGGCAATTCATATTCATTTGTCTCTTCTATGACTTCTTTCAATACTTGGACATGATTTTCTGTACTAAAACCATATTTAAATCCAGCTTGTTCTATTGGTTGGTTGAAATCCAATATTCCCTGTAGATGAGTTGTAAAAAAATTTTGTATAAAACTGAAAAAAAGCTGATAAGTCTGTAATTTTTATAACTTCTTTATCACCTTTTTAAAATATTAATATTATTACTGCATTCTTCCAATCATCTGGTACCTCTTCCTTATTTAGACATTTAGTATATTTTTCCTATTTCTTCACTCAAATAAGTTACTTATTTTATACATGCTATATATATATTGAACTAGAACAAACTTTTAATCTTATAAAAATATTCTAAACTAAAAAGAAAGGTTAATCCTTTTTGAACAAAGTATTTTAGTTTGGCAGAGTTTTTTTTTTTTTGTAATTGCATTCTTGTTGTTTTGATACTCAATTTTTAATTTATTTTAACCAAAGCTGAGACTTGTTTTAATATTTTTTAAAATTAATTATGGTCAGAATCTTTAATTAAGATTAATTTGAGATAAAGAAACATCATGGTCACAAACTACTAATTAAAAGATGTTATGGAAGATAAGTGCTCATATAAATAGTTCTGGGATTATGGACTGATTATTTTTAACTATTGGTGGTTATTCTGCTTGTTTAGTTTTGCTTCAACTTTTTTTATGCCAATTATGAGACTTCTTTGAATTGTCATGCTGCTATAAATTCTTAAGGTCACTGTCTGCATCTGGGAGCCTCCACAAGAATATTACTTTGCTGTATTGAAGATTCCACTGAAATTATCTTGTGGACTTCTAATTGCTAATTAGAAACTTTTCTTCAGAATGCAAAAACTATATGCTATGAAGAATTGCCTCAACATCATGCCATGCTAAAACAACTTAACGATGAGCCCCAAATCCCAGATTGTTACTGCAAAATCATGTCATAGGATCTCAAACAAGAACTGATCCTTAACATTGTCTCCAGCCTCCTGAACAGAAAATGAAAACCTAAGGTCTTCATTGGAACTCTCTAGTAAAATGAACTGTGTGCCTGCTAAAAGACATCATCCATTCTTAATCTCATACCTTGAGGTAACATTTTTTCTTATTCTTTGCAGGGTTTTAAAGTCTCAGCTTAATCTTAAAAAATAACCTATTTTATAATATCTTTTGCCTGTTAAATTTAAATACTTTGAACATATATTCTGTGTGTTATATGATATATTTATAGCATGTTGGAATCTTAGTTTTTCAGTTCCATGTTTGTTTTGAATTTATTTGTCAGAGCATGTATTGAGTTTATTTCTTTAAGCTATTTACATTTATAATAATTATTTAACTTTCTTAATTAATAAACACTTGGACAAACATAAATAATTTTCTGATTACTTATCTGTCTCCTATTGAGACTTTTAATTATTATTAGAGCAGTTTAGTTTTGGCCAATCATTTGGTTGGATATTCACCAGTTATATATTTCTGTTTTTCCTTAAATCAGAGATTTGATTGTCTCTTTGGTTGTTTAAAAATTAGCTATGCCGAAGTATTTTATTTTAGTTAAATTGGAGATTTAAGTTTTCTCCCATTCTACAATTCATATTTCATCATATTCTTTATATCATATTTATTTTGCTTGCATTGTAATTAACCATGGCAACCTTCAACATGGTTGATCATGCAGTAATTCTGTGGACCATATGACATCATTAGTCAATAATCTAGTGATTGCTTGCCCATGTGGGTTTTGGTGATTCATGCAAGATTCCTTCAATTATTATTGATTTTAAAACTTTTTTAATAAAGAAACCAGAGTTGCTTAGGTGAATCTTCAGGTAAAAGAAAATTCTCCCCTCCCTTTTTAAAACACTATTAAAAAATTAGACTATCTTCCAAAGTGTTGATGTTTTATTTTGTTTGTATGCCTTGATAGAATTTAATAAAAACTACATCTACTATAAATAAATCTTTGTACTTACAAAAAACATTTACATTAATTTTAATAAATTTTAAAATTATATTAGGTTATATTTGTCCTAGCTTTATTTTCTCAGTTGTCTAAACAATATTAATGAGCTCTTGATCTCCCTGGATCTGGTTGGTGCAAATCATGGTAAAAAAATTTCCAGGTACTCAATGATCTGCTGATGCCCTCTTTGATCAAAAGGAGAAAGAACAACCATTACAATATATACATAAAAAACTTTTATTTTTCGAAAGTTTGTTTTTAACATTGAATAGCAAATCAATATATTAGATAGAAAATTCAGTGAATATTACAAAAGAGTCAGAAGCTAATTTATGTCTGCCTGTGCTAAATGGCTAAAAATTATTAATAAAAACAACTTTTTAAATAATAAATTGTTTTGTATTATTAAACTGTAAAAATAAAATTGTTTAAATACTTACTGTTCTTTTTATTCAACCAAAATCGTTTAGGCTTCTCCCAATCTATATTGTCACTTGTAACATATGTTATAGGTACATTCCACAAGTATCTGCAATAAGATAAAATATATATTAAAACTTTAAACCTTCACCCCTGTTTTTTTTTTTGCAGAAATTATATTATATTTCCATTCGTATGGTATTTAAATCATCCCTATAAATTTCATAATTATCTAAATATCTGGCTTTTTTTACTCTTAAATTTCAGTACCTCACATAAAATATTTCAACTGCAATTAAAGTAAATTATACAATAACAGTTATAGTTACATGTAAATATTATTATTATAATTATTTTGAGTAGAGTTTTATAAAATAACTGAAATTTTAAAAAAAAAATATTCCAAGTGAATGCTTATGTTAGATAACTTTTTAGATTCCGAATTGGAGAGGGACAGCTATACATAATTATATGTTTTATAAAGAATAACAATTAAGCAGATATATAAGTAAGATAATAAGTTTTATTACTATTATGCCAATTATTACTATTATGCCAATGCTATTTTGCAATCATTACTATTATGCCAATCAAAAAACCATAATATTGCTGTCAAATAAATTACCCATTAATAAGTCGAAAAAAATTGATTGCTATCATTTTATATTCTTATTAAATTTTATAATAAATGAATGAAATGTCTTTTTAAAATAAAATAAGTGTCTTTATACACAAATCTGTATTTAGATTTTATGTGAAATATTTATCAATGCTTTGCTTATTTATACTACCAGTATTTTGAAAAACCAATTTTATTATGTGTATATATATAATTTGAATATAAATAAACACAAATATTAAACTCTCAAGATTCATAAGTAAATTACTTCCAGCACTCGAACATTTTAATGAACTTTTCTGCAGTAAGTAAGTCACCATTTAATTTTTTTATATTTAGCTTGATAATATTTATATTTTCTACTGGAACTTTAAAACAATAAAATTTCATTTGAAAATTTATATTAATATTCAATAAACAATTTTCTTTTAATATAATAAATATGTAGTTGTTCTTACTTATGGATCTGAGACTTGGACACTTAATAGAAGAGCAATACAGATATTCCAGACCACTCAAAAAAGTATGGAGAGATGCATGTTGGGAGTAACAAGAAGAGATCGAAAATGCAATGTATGGGTAAGAGACCAAACAGGTGCTATTGACCTCATTGAAAAAATTAAAAGATTGCAGTGGAATTGGAATATACATATTTCTAGAAGAGATGATAATAGATGGACAATTGAAATTTTAAACTAGATTCCAAGAGATTGTAAAAGACCCAGAAAGAGGCCACATGTGAGATGGATGGATGAAATAAGAAAGTATCAGTGGTGATGTGGAGAAAAAAAGCTAAAGATCGGAGAAAATGGATTAAACTTGGAGAGACCTTCATCTTGCAGTGGATTGATAATGGTTGATGATGATGATTTTTGAAGGCTTTATTTTTTTTTGCAAAATATAAATATCCACTTCAATAGTTGGAGAGACAAAGATTAAGGTTAAATGTATTTATAACAAATAGAAATTAATACAAATATTAGTTTGTAAATGTAATTAAGTCATGTAATATATAGATATACAGTGAAACCATGCCATGAGCCGTGTAACATACATTAAAAGAATGTTAATAAAAAAAACATACATTAAAATTTATAAATTTAAGGATATGTCAGAAGAATTTTTTTTATATCAGAGTGTTATAGATGATTCTTTTAACAGTTCTTCAGGCTACATCTTATGCCATACTTATTTTTAAATTTTTTGATATATTCTCAAACATCTCCTCCGGAACGAATTTCTATTTACAATTTATGATACTAAACTAAGTGTTATTAGAGCATTCCTTGATGCATTCTAAAATAAAAAATCCATATCTTCATTTTATCTAAACAAATCAAATATTAACTTACTATTTCCAATTTATATTTGTTTCATATATTTATTATAAATAATAGCCAATAAAAAATTAGAAACTAGAATTAGTTATGACTCTAGTACAATTATATTGAATCCTTAATGTTAAACATAAGATCAATACTTAAATATTCCTATTTGTCATTTTTAATATAATATTCGAACACAGATATATCCCATCTTCTTATAATACATATATGTAACTACTTTTATGTCTACATTTCACTAACACATTGTTTATATTCATTTATTTTGATTATCTAACAATATTTAATAAATAAAAACTCTAAACAATTAATTACATAGAAAAATAAATCAAATTAATTATTAATTTCTTTAGCTATTGACTTATTCCCCTCCCATATTGATAACGATTATTTAGTGGATAAAATTAAACTATATACAAATATTATGTTACAAGTTTTTTTTTATATAAGGGTATTTAAAAAAACTTTAATTTTTAATGGTACTCCAATCATTCCAAACACTTCAGACTAGTTGTGCATCAACATTCCTCTCACTTCTGCTCCAGATCACCAAAACTATAGAATTCCAATGACAACAGGTTATTTACAATGTTTTGGTTTACTTTTTCCTTTTTAACAATCAAAGATTATTTTGAATTTGTATAATATATTTTATTTAGATACTTCCCACATTAACTTCAGGCTTTGCATTATTCCTTAGATACTCTTTGTCAATGTTCTCATTTAAGATAAAGCATTTGACACCTTCTCTTTAAATGTAGAATGACATTATCTTCAATATACATTTTATATTCTCAAACAAGCTAATGTTTATTCCATTCATTTATTCAACTCTTTCTCCTGCCATAAATATTTATTCTTTATTAGTTGTCTTCTGTAATTGTTTTATTTTTCCCACTTATCAGGGTTTTTTTTTTCATTTTCAGTTTTGATAAATAATTCTTTCATTTTTCAAGCAGACCACTATGATTTATTATAAGTATAAATATAATTTTTTTTTTAATTTTTCCTTTTACATTTGCCTTGTATTACATCCATACATCTTTCTAACTTTTAATCTTTTATTTATTATATGTATAATTTATTATAAAATTTTATTATACATGAAAGTTATATGAAAACTAATAACAATCAGTGTATATCTTTTATACCATTGAAATTTTCATTCAGATACATTTTTATATGTTCTCTTTTAATACTAGGTACACTTTTCCATATGAAAATATTTACATTATTAATCATTACTAATTTAGTTTTAATTATCTTTAAAATATATACTTAACTCTGGCAGGAATAATTTTCTTGTTATTAATCCATGATGTAACCTTGTACAACAACTATGATATACATAATGCATAAATATTTTATCTTGCTTATTAATTAAATTATGTATTAAACTAATATGGTGGTTTCCTTAAGTTCATGTATTACTTTACAACACTTTGGCATAAATGTATAACTTTTTTCTTTCATTCTTTTAATATTTTTTTGATATAATGACTCCAAGATATTTTCATAAAATTATTAAATTGTTAAATTTACCAGTAGAGATTTAACTCTCTTTTACTTCTGCATTTTAACAAAACTTTATAAAATATAGTTTTAAATTCTTAAGTAGATCATAATCAATTATCTTTGATTTTTAAGAATAATAATAAAATTTAAAAGAATTTAAGCAAACTTTTAGAGACAAACCAAATTATTTTTTCTTTTCATCTGTAATTTTTTTTTTAATTTTCCCTCAATTTTTTTTCCCACACCATTGTTGTTCAATTTTAATTTATTCCAAAGTGCACTCTCCCATTGGTTGATTTTTCTACTCATTAGCTACATGTAGTTTAACTATTTTTAAAACATATTATTTGTTTAAAATACTTACTACTAATAAAAAAACAATGCCTTTCATAAACTGAATATAAATATAATTTACTTTAAATCAATTTAGATCATTTTGATTTTTTTTTTATACAGACTAGACCGACAGTAATTTTATGAACTTTTAATCACTAAATTCATAACATAACTATTAATTTTTTATATTTTAAAATAAATTAATATTTCACCAGAAATAGTCATTACTTTATAATGTTACATGTGCATAAACATGATTATCTATCTATATAACACATTTTTATTTTTAGAATTAGATTAAAATTTCCCTACAATTTTAAATATTATTAACAAATATTATTACACTATATTTTACTATTTTATCTTTTATATATCTTTAAAATAAATACTTTTCTCAAGGAATTATAGCATATATACTGCTTTAAGTTAATTAATCTCAGGTTCAAACTCTTTGATAACTAAAATGACCTTTATTTTCCTTAGTTTAATAAATACATATGTATGATTTTATAAAATTTAGAATTATATACCCTAACTTATTTTTAATTTATATTATAAATAAAAACAAAAACATTCTGGAGTAAAAACTATAATAATCAAAATTTCAATATATAAAAATAAATAATAGCTATAATCAGCTTTTAGCATGTCCACCATCCTTACAAGCATTTACAATTAAAGTTAAAATAAAAAATCTCATTAAAGTCACACAACATTAATATTCTCTTATGAAAGGTCAACTTTTCTTTACTTTATGTGGTTGCTATTTACATGGAAACATTAATTCTGTGTGATTTTAATGATATTTTTTGTTTTAAATATTAAATGTAAATGCTGACCAGAATAGAGGACATGCTGAAAGTTGGTTATAGCTATTATTTACTTTTATATATTGTAATTTTGATTATTATAGAGTTTATTCCAAAGTCTTTATTTTAATATATTTATTTTATCTGTATATATACAATGTTTTCTTGAAAATAAGACACTGTCTTACATTAAATTTTGCTTCAAAACATACTCTAGGGCTTATATTCAGGAGACATCTTATTTTTTTCATGCACAACAGTCTATATTTATTTATGCACAAGAATCTACATTTATTCAAAATGGTAATTGAAGAATTACAAGATACTTGGCAAAAAAATTTAGGAAATATAATTCTGAAATCATTTCTTTATTTCACATGAGTATACTATTATTGTAAGCATGTCTGTTATAACACATGAAGTATATAATAATAAATCCAAAACATAAACCTTTCTGGTAAACTTTTATTTTAAAATAAAAGAAACCTAATGCATTTGACAATATAGTAAATAGTTTTTCATCACCAAAGGGTAACACATGTGATGTACCTGCATTCTGATTGCTTATTTGTTAGTCTTATTGTCAGATGATTTTAGAAATTCTTTATATTGCCAGAGTGGCACTGCTGTAATTTTACTAAATCACATTTGCAAGATAGAGAAATTATATATATATATATATATAAAATACATATTTTGCGGGTTCATCCGTGTTAAAAACTTTTAATATCAATTTACTGACGTTTCGACTTGATCACACAAGCCATCCACAGAGTTATAAAAAGGTAGAAAGACGGTTGTAGAGGCGCTACAATCACTGGTTTGAATAAAACATTAAAAATCCCACCAATAGCAAAAATGTTAAATTTAAGAATGTTTTTTAAAGAAATCTTTCCAAATAGGAGGAAGTTTGCGTATCATTCGATTGATAATCTGGTTAAGTATCTATGGCTCTCTGATTTTGATTGGTAGAGATTATCACATCTGGATATGATCCTGGTACGAAAAATTTTATGTGAATCTATAGATGGAGGAGAGGTGATGATGAGGTTTGTGTTAGATGTATCTCTAACATGATGTACTCATATATGTAAGAAGGTATGATATAATAGGATATGTGATAGTGAGGATGGGTTTTATGTAATTTTTATATTGCATATATATATATATATATATATATATATATATATATATATATATATATATATATATATATATATATACAGTATTTTCTTTCTTTGTAACTAGAATTTATTTTCAAGATATGGTTTATATTACAAACATCCTAAAAAATTGTGCTAAGGTTTATTTTCTGGTTCGGTCTTATTTTCAGGAAAACACAATAGTGTATGGGTTTGTGAGAAAATATATAATACATAATCTATAAAAGATTTCATTTGAATAATTTATTTGTACAATTTTGAAAGTAAAGAATCAAAGCATATTAAAAATAAAGTATTTTAAAAAGAGAAATTACTTATTTATAGCATTGTTTTTTAAAGAGTTTAACTATGAACAAAATTTAATAAAGAAACCTGATAGCTTCATTAAGTTCTTCAATTTTATTATGGTATCAACATATTTGACAGTCACAACTGCATGGTTCATATTTTGTATTCAAATGCATTTAAATCATTCAATAACTGTTAAATTTCATTTATGATACATATGATAGAAGCAATTATGAGTTGCATTAAATTTGTTGATCACACCACTAGTAATATCTACAATGATCAAATTCAAAAGGCACTAGCAGTGAATCTGGGTAAAAAAAAATATTCTTATTTTTTTATTATTATTCTTTACTTGTTTGATGAAATTTTTGGTTAATACTCAGAAAAAAATATTGATTTTCTTTGTAATGGATGGATTATAATCTTAATATCTCAGCATAGAAGTAGCATGAATTAGTTTGTGAAACTATCTCATTTTAAATTTATCGTTAAAGACAGCCAATTATGAAAATAAAATAAATGTTTTTACTTGTGTAAGGATAAAAAAAAATCTTTGCATGTCGAAAGTTTTTACGGTCTATTTCAATATTAATTTATTAATATCATAAATTAATTAGTACTATCAGATGTTTTATGTAAGTAAATTAAAATATGTTTCAAGCCATAAACTGACTAATTATTTTTTAATTAAATAAAATATTAATGTTAAGTGCTTTTAGAATAACTTTGATTCTTTGCAATTTAATTAACTGAATTTTTACAAAATGTCTTAATATCTATTTGTTTTTTAGGATACAACATCTTTTATTATAATGCTGGGATTCATCCATTTTATTTCTAATTAATTGTTTTATTTTGTATATCAAGTTTTATAAGAATTATATATTATCTTCAGAGAGAATTTTTGTATTATTTGAAACAGTTCGTTACATCAATTATTGTCTTCTATGGTCACTTTAAAAAATTCCTGGCCTGCATTTTAGTAAAAGCAATATTATTTTACAAATTATTAAATTGTTTCCTCATACACAATAAAAATAAAATAAAAAACAATCTTCTTGTAAGGTATTTATTATTTGTAAAAATATTTAGATATTAAAGATTAAAATTGTGATATCTAGAGTGACTAAACATTAAAAAATCAAATACTTAAACAATTTTAATGAAGTTGTTTTATTACGGAATTGGTGCAACTTTTAAAATATTGATTTGTAAAAGGAATCTAACTATGTTTAGCTATAGAACAAAATAATAAAAGTAAACTATAAACTTTCAACTACTGAAAAATGCCTAACTCGATGAATATTGTTCAATATTTTATATTTCAATGTTTTATTGGAAAAGTCTCTACCCCTATGTGCTAACATTTAATAACTTTTTATATTTAAATGCATATGTCTTTTATCTGTGTCAAAGTTCAGATTTTATTACATTTAAAAATTAAATAAAATCTTATTATTTTGTGTGTAAATATTTACTTTATGGGTGTAATATTATTTTTTCTGAAAATAAGTATGTGTATACAGGTTTAGAAATGCGTTTTTCCTAAAGAGACCCAAATGCAAAAAAATTTTTGGAACTCCAAAAAAATAATTTTTATTACACATGCAAATAAATTTATGTTTATTGTGCATCTGACATGCTCATTTAATAAACTATTCAGATCACATGTATAAAATGAAAGTAATTTTAACCAATTACCTACATTAAAAATTCATATTTTTTTGTTTGCCTTTTTTCTGGATGCCAATTAAAACATAAAACAGGATGTTTTGCAGTTAATGTATTTTCTTTTAGGCCAGCATAATGTAGGTCTAAGGTAAATATTTCCAAATTGTATTTTTTATTGTACTACTTTCTTTTATAATTATGTTTTTTTTTTAATACCTTCTTTTTAATACTATATTACAAGCTTCATCATAAACTAATAATGTCTTCATAACTATTAAGTAATAAAAAATATTTTTTAGAAAGTTAAAATATAGAAGTAATATGTGCAAATCACTGCCATAAAATATTGTAATCCATAAATCATTCACTGTTCAGCTAATCGGTGACTTATTTATGTACTTACCCAAGATCTTCATATTTAACTTTTTTGGAAAGTGGGCTTGCTTTGTCGATGAAACGTTGCTGTGTTAAATTAACACGTCCATTTTTGTAATTTCGTTCAACATTTATAACAGGATAACCCATTTGTTTTGTCCATGTATGGGCAGCACGAGTTAAATCCTCATGTTGAGTGTTATATTCATAAGAAGCCTATATATAAATATATCCAAGCATAAAGTATATATATATATCAAAAATAGAACAAGTTCTATCTATGAAATAAATATAAATTAATATCATTACTTAAGATTGCAATACTTTTATTTTAATCAGATATTAAAATGTTTTATTTTGATAGTTTTATAAATGTTTATAATAGGAGCTTAATTTTAATTTTGAGTGTGTGCGCGTGTGTGTATAAAACCCTTAAAATATGTCAAAGTCACATTACATTTTATATTTGAACTGTTAAAGTATTCACTTTCATGATTTCTTAAATTATTTTCTCTTTCAATAATAATAACTGATTTATTTTTCTTCATATGGTATTTCTTTTCTCAAACAAAGTAATGACTCTATTTATATTAAATATAGACTCAGGATAATCTTCACATTCATAAGCATATGACACAGATGGAATGCCTAAACATTCAATTTCTTCTTGTTATATAATGATTTATGTTAATAAACACCTCTTTTTATTCACATATGACCTCCTGCTATGGTATCAAATATAGCATTCAACATTATTTTTTAATTCTTTACACACGTGGTCTTTTGAATTATGTAATATTGTAGTAAGATCAGACAAAAACATAAAGACAAATTGAAATATTTCTCACAAATCTGAACAGGTTTTCTTTCTTTGCACTGATGACAAATTTAGTCTCACTTTCATATTACTTTTTAAAATTAAAATTAAACTTAGCAATTATTTATAAAATATCTTTTATATTATATTCCCTAGACAATAATTCTCGTGTATATTTAGTTTTATGATATATATAAATTTATAAATAAATATTTGAAAATACAGTATTTAAAAGTTGATAAAAAATATATGTATAACCATCACTTAGAAGCGCTTTCAACTAAGTTGTAGCTTTGTCAACTATCACTTTTAAAATATCAGCTTTCCCATAATTCCATGATGTCAACTTTCCCACAATTCTGTGATCTTAACATTTGCTGCTTGCCTATTAATTAAATCTTGCTTATATTTATATATTAACATCGCCTCTTTAATTTTCCTTTTATTATTATTTCTTTTAGTTTCCAATATTTTTACATTGTTATAATTAAAATTGAAACCATAAATACATGATTTATTATGGTCATAAAAGACAGAATTTGATAAAGTATCATTATTTTTAAATTTTTGTTTTGTATTTTGAATCCTTTTAAATAATAATAAGTGCTCTTTTGTTGTTTTTTCCAATGTGCACCTCGATTCACCTATATGGGAAAGTTGACATCATAGAATTATGGGAACGCTGATATTTTAAAAGTGATAGTTGACAAAGCTACAACTTAGTTGAAAGTGCTTCTAAGTGATGGTTATACATATATTTTTTATAAACTTTTAAATACTGTATTTTCAAATATTTATTTATAAATTTACGTATATTAGTTTGAAGAAATACAGACATTGATTTGTAATATTATTATATATATACAGAATTTATTATTTTAAAATAAAAAACTTCTCAAATGTGATCATAAGAAACCTTTGAATAAGAATACATAAACCCACATTTATTAATTATTTAGGTATAAGTTCATAATCCAAAGAAAGTTTTTTTTACAAGCAATAAATCTAAGAATATATATTTGTATGATTTATATTTTTAGTTTAATTAAAGTTTCCAAATAAATTATTATTAGTACTTATGAAAATATATTCCACAAATCTGTAATAAACTGTCAAGCATTGGTGGTCGAGAGGTCAGCAACAGCTGCTTTACAAGCAGTTGTCCCAGGTTAGTGGGTTTGCTTTCCAGCTGATGCTATGACAAGTGAGAAAAAAAATTTGTAATAAACTTTAACTGATATATAATATTTTATAATAAATACCTTTATTTATTATACACTAAAAGTCAAAAACAATTGTTTTATTCAACCACAGTTGTGACTTTTATATTTAACTTGAAACTGTGGTTCAAAAAATAATTATTTTTTTTACTTTTTATTCCATACTAACTGAAAGCATTTATTATATAATATAATGAGCATGCTGATAACTCTAAACAAGCTTTTTTGATAAATGCAACAAGAGAAAGTATTTAAAATTTCTATCCTGAATTATCCTTATTCCCAAACTGATTTTGAGCTAATGACTCTTGTCAGCAAGACACTAGGATATTCAGACACTAGATCTAAAATACCAACCCAAGCTCAGCAATTATATAATACACCTGGGTCTCTTTTTACGCAGACTTATTTAATGATTTTAAAGTTATGTGATTCGTGTATCACCGGAAGTCAATTTCCGATAATGCACTATTACTTTAAATAATAAATTTTGCGCACTTATGTTATATTGAAAGTAATAGCACATTATTGGAATTTGACTTTTATCTTAGTAATTTCAATATTTTCAGTGCTTTATAATAGTAAGATTTTATGCAATAATGAAATTAAAATCATGATTTCCACATTTTATGTATACACATATTAAATTTTACAGGATTATAATGTAAATTTGTTCAAACATTGTGCATGTTAATTTTGCATTTTAAATCACATTCTGTTTTTGCTTTTTAAAAAAGAATGTAATCAATTATTATTTTCTTATTAATGACACTAATCATTAATGTGCTCTTAAATTCCAACAAGAGCTAAATGGTTGTATATGTCTGGATATTGCGAGCTTCGTAAACAATTAATAAAATCATCATCTCAAAGATTAATTACTAATTACGTTGTCACCAGAAAATCATAATAATTAAAACGTGTATAAAAAATGTACATTACTGTACTGTAAATTATGCATAAAAATATATTATTTTGAATAAAATTAAATATTATAGTTAAAAAAAGTTAGTCTTGTATCAATTTTTTTCAAATTTGAAATTTTTTATTAGTCATATTTTATTTCCTTATTTTTTTTTTTTTTTTTGTGCGAATTTTAAAGTAATTTTACATTGGTGCTTTGCTTTTACATGAATTTTGAAAAATCACAGACTGCATCCCCCCTTTTTCAATGTAAGTAACGTCTATTTTTGTGCGATTTTGTTTGCGCGTGTTTTCTGAGGAACCTATCTATCACATAAAACGAGACCCAGGTGTACTTAATTATTAAGTAAAAAATCTTAAATTTTCAAACATCTATATGTTTTCAAATCCAGCTATCTAATGCTATTAATATATGGTGTAGCTGAAAATTATTCAGATCCATATAGCTATTTAAGTTAGATATCTGGATTTGAAGACATGTAAATGTCTGAAAATTTCAGATTTTCTTCTTAATAGTTAAGTAGTGCCTCACTGATGCAAGGCATTAGCTCAAAACTGGTTTAGGGATAGGGATAATTCAAGATAGAGATTTTAAATGCTTTCTCCTGTGACATTTATTAAAAAAGCTTGTTTTGAGCAATTAGCACACTCATTATATTACATTTGTAATTCAAACTTATTAAGTTAAGTCACATAACAGATGACTTGATATTCTTACTATTATAAAATATTTTTACATGAATTATTTTTGACTTTTTAGTATTTACACAGTAAATAAGAGCATTTATTATAAAACATTATATGCATTATTTGTATTTTTTTTAGAATTAGGATCTTTTTCATAATTATTTCACTTTTAATTAAAATGAAGAGTGAATGCAATCTGTGAAATATGTGAAAGAAAATCATGCATTAAAAATTAATTTTTTAAATAATGTGACTATCTTATTGTTTAATCATATTTGAAAATAAAAAATACACAGTCTTGATAAAAAATAATAAAGAGTGGTTTAATATATAATTAAGTGCTCTAAAATTTTTATGTAGAAAATCTATAAACAAAATTTGGCTATCATGTGATGGAATCAGATAATATTTTATTGTTTAGTAATATTTATTTGAGTTGTATATTATAATAGCATTATTTTACAATATTCCAAAGAAAGTTCATTCTCTGTTGCAGTTATATATAAAGTGCATACATTATAAATAAATTATATAGTAACTTAAATAAGATATTAATTTCTTTAAGTTCATTTCAACTGTGTTCAAGTAGTAATTGTTTTGCATGTGTTTTCATATAGATACTGTATCAAATATTATACAACTTAAATTTATTATTTATATATACATTAATACTTATAAATAACTAGAACAAACTTCTGAAGTACTTATCCCATTTTACTTTATTATTTTAATTATAATAATTATTCTTTAATAAATATTTTATTTTATTTATGGTAATACTTGTATATAATTTGTATTAATAAAATTTATTTTATAACAAAAAATCCAAATTTGTTTTTTAAAAAAATATTTTAAAAGAAGATTTTACATTCAAAAGAAATTAAGATATGTTTTTGTTTATCTATTTGAATTTACCATACATGTTTACTTTAATATTTTTCTTTAAAAAATATATATATTGCCTTCTTTTGCACTTCACTGATAACTTACTGAATCGATATCAACACCTTTGATATTTTATCTGCTATCTGTCCTGGATTATATAAACTACTTGATAACCATGAAATATTTCACTGTCATATTAAATTAGCATCAATTTATAACATGTATAAAATTTGAAGCAAATTCACTTGATAGATGTTAAATTTCAATATCAAAGTTTATCCAAACAAAGAAACAGAGTTAGTAACTTAAATCAAAGCATTTAAAAACAAATGTTTAATACATATAATCAAGTGTAACTACACATATGTATAGATATGGATGTTCTCACTGAGCCAATCTCATTTTATATGTTATAGCTGCATTTATATTGTGCAACAATATTATTACAAAAAAATGTGATATTTTTATTTATATGTATTTCATTAAATTTCTGTTCAATAAAATACCACATTCTGACTTGTCAATAGAAACTTACATTTCACAAACATTTACTTAAATAAATCTACTATTTGAGTCAATGTTTAAATGTTTGGGTTTATGATAGACTTTTATGGTGATTTAACCAAATGTTTTTCAAAATTCATATGATTCTAAAATATTACCAAAATCACCCTTTTCTTGAGTTTTCTGTAATATCTTATATAAATACAATTTATCCAAATCACTTATTTCTCTTTATATTTATACAACCAATATAACTTTGAAAAATCTCATTAATCGCACAGAATGTTCTCCCTTTTACAGTTTTCCATATGCAAGGAGCTTATTGCATATGAGGATATAATTTTAAATATTTTTCTCTGCCAAAAATGTTTTCTTGTGCTTTCTTCAAAATGCTATTAATTATTTCTCTGAGTTTTAATATTACAATACTGAATATTAATAAATCCCAAATTTTTAAGTTATAAAATTGTATTGTGAAATTTATCTTGAATTCATGAAGCAGAGCCTATTATTGTTATTTTTTTTTAAATGATCATGCTTTTTCTAAGATAGTTACATAACAAATGGACAGAATCACTCTACAAAGCTTTGTTTTTCAATCAGAAACTTTATATTCAACAATGCATTAATCACATATTCTTTATTTCTCTAAAATATACTCTATGTGATCAATTAATTTCATCTTACTTTTTTTCCATTCTCCACCAACTTATTTTGCATCAGAATTCAAAATATATTCATGTTCAAACCTCAATTAAAACATTCTTAAATTCACAAATGGAATACTGTTTACTAAATAGAAATATAAACGTCTGATGGTAATTCCTAACTTATGACTTTATTTTTATTACAAACTTTAATGATTTTTCATTTATTAAGTATATTAAAATGCTTTAAGGCAGTTAAACAGTCTTTAAGTAACTTTCTTATTACAATTTTTAATAAGTTTTACCAAAATATTTTCTGTAATTCTGGTATTAATGGAAAAACACAACTTTAAATCTTTCAAAATTTCAACGTAAAAGTAGTTTGATAAACATTAAATCTAGTCATTTAAAAATTTAATTCTACAAAGCATATTTTATTAAATCGAAAGACATTTATAATTTAAGTCCTTATTTTAAACCA
This sequence comes from Epiperipatus broadwayi, assembly GCA_028023455.1. NCBI lineage: Eukaryota > Metazoa > Onychophora > Udeonychophora > Euonychophora > Peripatidae > Epiperipatus > Epiperipatus broadwayi. The sequence continues at coordinate 194,923 of JAQFVV010012482.1, read as the reverse complement.
TTATTTTAATTATGTTTTTATTATTTTATTAATAGATGTAAATTATATAAAATTAAATTTTTATAGAATTAAATTTTTAGAGGATTTTTATGTTCCATTTTGAAAACAATTAAAATATTATTGTCTTAATCTCAGACAGAAAATTATTTAATTAATTTCAAATTTAAATTGATAAATACTTGATTAAATGGAAAATGAAGAATGCTCACTTCTTTTGTTCTCTTAGAGTATATTATTATTTTTATTATTATTATATTTCGTGCGCGTGTGTTTAAGTGCAGAATTTTACAAGTGACAGTTTTTAAGTTATTTTTGTAGTAAATTATTTTTATTATAGCATAATACGATTTTGATTAGATCTCACCTGCCATCAAAAATGTCTTATAAATTTCTCAATAGATGTTAATACTGTTAGAAATTTATTTTTGCTAATCTAAATAGATATATGTTGATAGGAAGATTTTCATGGGTTGCATATTTAAAAGACATTTTGCGGGGATTCATAGTGTTAAAAAATTTAAATATTGATATACTGACGTTTTGACTTAATCACACAAGTCATCCATTGGGTGATAAAAGATTGAAAAACAATTGTAGAGGCACTACAATCACTGATTTGAATAAACGTTAAAGTTCCACCAATAGCAAAAATGTTAATTTTTTTAAAAAAAATCTTTCCAAATAGGAGGAAGTTTGCATGTATCATCTCGCTTATTGATACAATCTGACCTTTTAAGTATCTCAATGGCTTCTCTAAATTTGCATTGGTGGAGATTATCACATCTGGATATGATCCTGGTACTAAAAAAATCAATTTTATGACCTGAATCTATAATATGGAGTAAGAGTGCTGATGATGATGAGTGTTGTTTAACTGCATTAGCATGCTCATCTCTCCTAACACTGATGCAACATTACTCATACCTATGTAAGAAGCTTTACAATTTTCACATGAGATTTGATAAACACCATGAGATTCAAGAGGGATTGAATCCTTAGGTTTGGTTATTATACTGCTGATCATTTGATGAGTAGAAAATGCCATACCTATATTATAGTGTTTTAATATACATCCAATATTGTTTGTTGTTCCTTTTACATATGGAACACAAATCCTAATAGCTGATTTATCATTTTTTTGTTTCCTATTTTGTCCATTTTGGTCTTAAAATAAGGCTTTTTTATTATATATATAATGGATAATAAGTTATTTTGTGTAACTTGTATTCGTAGACATACAGCATATTAAAATGAAGAGCTTTTTGCTTTATTTATTATCATCCTTGATTTTTATCTTTTTTACTTACAAACTAAAATATTTTTAAAATTGTAATATCACTTTTAATCTATATCGATAAAGATTAATATAAATTAGTATTCTCTTTTACAAAACAAATAAAGAGAAACTACCTAAAGCATATTTAGAATTAAAGTATAAAGTATACAAATGGTTTTTATAATGAAGACATACCATCTTGATAATCTATGCTAACAATCTGAGATTTAAACCTAAGCCAGAAAATTTTTTTTCAAGAAGCTTAACATTTACCTAAATGTCTTTAGCCCATATCCAACCCAGATACTATCTAATATGTGTCAGAAAATAAGTACTTAGTAATTTTTCACTGGAGGATGAACCAACTGAAATTCTTAACATCTGGCAGTTAGAAAGCCCGATGAATATGGTTCTTTTTGTATGTGTGTTTCTGTAAGAGCTGTGGAGAAACTTTGTGTTTTGCAAAACTGATTATTTCTTTGTTTTTTTTTCCAATAAGTCCTATTGTTTAATTAAAACTTATAATAAATCAATTACATATGACAGTCATTTGCACCATAAATTTGATAATAGCTTTAATATTATCAGAAACCACATTGCTTACTATAAAATCATATGAAGAATAAATTAAAAAATATTAAAATGACTTACCTGAGAAAGTGCTTTCCATAAATCATCAGCTTTAGCTTCATGAAATAAGAAATTTTCCACGAAACGCTATTTCAATTATAAAGACAATTTAGTTATATTAATATGAAACATAATTATTACTTATAGCTATATATTACATTAAATTATAAAAATAATACATGCTAAAATTTGTCAGTATAATTTAAACAAGTGTATTTTTAAAATGTTTATTTAAAATAATTAAATAAATCTAAAAATAGAAAATATATCATGCCATTATAATTTGATTTCAGACAAGTTTAAACCAAGTGTATATAAAGTTTAAATCACAATTTGAGTGATACAAGTCTTATACCCTTGGGAAAAAGTAAACTGGGTGTTTCATAAATGCATTCAGATTGAGACAGGTTGATCTGATTTCTGGGATGTTGGATGGCTATGATGTGATAAGAGCTAAAATAAAAGATGCACTGAGTTAAAAATAAAATTGAAAATATATTACAGTGCTATAAATAATACACTATTTCACAAGCTATTAAAAAGAGATCAAATTTGGACCTGCCTTGTGCAATATTGTTGTAGTGAAAGTTATCAAAACTGTCAGCATGGGCAAGGAAATTAGGTGTTGATGCTTCTATAAGACTACACATATTGAAGCAGTAAATCTTAGCTTAAGATTGTGCTTCATGTTTCTACCTACTAACCTGTATTCAAACCCCTATATCCCATCCTGCTCCTTTTGTTGTATATATATATATATTTCATGTATATATTTGAGATGCGTGCCTAAATTATAAAATTTAATGTTTCAATAACATGTTTTAAAATTATTATTAATTCTTTTTATTAATTATTAGTTCTTTTTATTAAAGTATTATAGATGCGGCTCAAATATATATATATATATATATATATATATATATATATATATAGGAGAAAAACTTACTCACAAAATATTGATGTTTTTAAATATTTATTATATGTCATTTTTAGCTTTTTCTTTTTAAATTGCTTGTTTTTCTATTAAACTATATATTTTTTATAAAATCCAATATGGAAGATGTGACTGTTGTTAATTGTCCAAAAATAATTAAGGGTTGGAAGCACTATTGTTTTAATCTGGGGTAGGTATTTTTAATTAAAGTTTTACTTAAAATGAGATTAAGATTAGAGATACTTTTGTTAAAAACATGTTAAATCTATTTCTAATCTGGAAATAGATTTGAATTTATTTTTGGACATTATCTTACTATTGCATCTTCAAAAACAACTGATAAAAGAAAAAGTATAAAATGACTGAATTTTGAATCACAGGGAGAGATTAACTACTATTGAAAGAAGATTAGCTACTCTAGTAAAAATGATTGTTAACATCACGGTGAAACTTAAATAATGTAGCAGTAAATCCATCACTTCTTGACCCTTTTGGGGTTATCATCTTTCACAGCCATACCATCCTGCTGCCCAAGAGTGCAAAGCCCGACCTAAAAACTTCAGTGTGCATTTAATAGAAGCTTACTGCCATAGGAGAACGTGCAATATTTTAAATTGAACTCTTAAAATTGCAAGGTAAATTTCCAAGCCGCCACCTAATAGTCAATTTAGTCTAAATAATCTATCAAGATCTTTTCTCATGTATTTTTTACCTTTGTTTTTTTTTTGTTTTAAATATATATGTAAATTGCTTTTCAATAATTTTTATAAATTTAATCCTATCTCATATGCTTTAACTTCTTTTTAATTTTGGTGTGGTCATTTATTTATATATATTTATTATTTGATTTACATATCTGCTTGCTTATTAATATGTCAATCTAAAACAATATGACAAGTTGAATTTTCTAAAAATCCTTTCTTCTTTTTAAGTAAGCCTTCATGAATCAAGTTTATTAATGTCCTTTTAAAATATAATGTATTGTTAATTAATACACTCGCCAGATTGTTTTATGTGCCAACATTTTATTTATGTTCTAATATAAAATATATATATTTGTTTAACTCTGTATTTTCTACCCAGTGAAAATCCAGAACTCAAGCTAATTAATGCTCTGAAACATTTATTTTATAATTATTTATTAAATTCTAAAAGGGTGACCTATAATTTGTTTTCTATATAACTGCTAGTCTTATTTCATTTCTCACACTCTTAAAATTTCAAATCTTGTATTTAAATATTTCAGTTATTGTAAAATCAATGAAGATGCAATTGATTTATTTAAATATAGCAGAAAAGGGATGGGGGTAAATCTTAATGTTTCTTTTACTAGGTAAAAATCTTAACGTATATTTTATTAATTTGAAATCTAAATCTTAATGTTTCTTTTGCTATATAAATTCTTAACGTATATTTTAGTAAATGAAATGTAAATCTCTCTATATATATTATAAGTGCATGGTGTATTATAGTATTCAAACAAGGGTCATTTGTTTTTAAAGCAGTAAAACTTTTCAATGACGTTAGTGACATTTATCATTCATATAGCGTTCCTAACATATAGCCGATCTTCGTGAATATATATATGCTTTTTAATCTGGGGGTTACGACAAGTTTGAACCCATACATTTCTTCTCGTTCCATAGATAGTTGAGCTATCTGGAACCACATTTACTCCATATCAATATATTATTATTTAAGTGAGAATTAAAGTGTGTATTAGGGCTAGAAATAATATCTATTTTAATTTATAATCAGTAAAAATCATTAATATATGTTTATAAAATGATTTATATTTAAGTTGTAGGTGCAGAAAGTTTGACACTTTTAATCAAATTATAGTCTCTATATAGTACTAAGCAAATAATGAATATATGAGTTAAAACCTGTGGTCTCATCCAGCATGAAATGCTTATCTTGAAGTTGATTTATCTTTTTCACATGTCTTTAGTCATATATTTCAGAAAATTGTAATGGAATAGAAGTTTCATATATATATGACCCTTTTGTTTAAGTCAGAATGGATTATTTCTATCAATTTACTGGAAATTTTTAAATTGTAAAGTTAAGCAAGGGATGATGTATGTTATGTGTTGATGATCTTTGAATAATTTAGTTAAGGCAAGTAAAATAATTGATATATAATATTAAGTTGATATTTGTAAGAAAACAGTTAACTAAAAATCATTATAAGATTGTATGGTTGGGAGAACTGGCCATAGGAAATACTGATTTAATAAATCTTATAAATAAATAATTAAGGTAACTTTTAAAAGTAATGTGTTAAAGTTAAATGAATAGATTATTCAATAATAATAATTGTATTTAATAGTTACATTTTAAAATCCTTTAATTAGAAGTAATAATGTTGGGAGAAAAGTGTATTTTTGGTTTTATAATATTAAAATAATTATTTTAAAATTGTACTATAATAGTGTTTTATGTAATATTTTATAAATTAAATTATTTCTTTTAGTTTCATTTAAATTATTAGGATCTCATTTAGTTTTGTAAATCATGTGATATGTAATATTTACCCCTGTGCTTGAAAATAAAATAATGTTATTTGTTCTAAATATTAGATTAGGTTTTAAAAATAGATATAATAAATGAAATTAGATTTATGTTTTATGTTGAAAATAAATACATTAGGTTTAAAATCCAGGTAGAAATAATAATAAATATTGAAATGTGATTTTTAAAAGTTATTGTAAAGTATTTATTAAGTGTAACTAAAATATGAAAATTAATTAAGAATTGAATAATATAATAAAAATAAATATTTAATAAATTATTATTAGTTTTAAATTTAATCTGGCATTCGTTGCCCAGGCTTGTTGAAGAGCATTGTTGAAATTGACCAATGAAAATGTGTAATTTGGGAGGTATAAAGCAGCTTTTCAGGAAATTCCAGGACACTGTTATACTGTTATCTCATTATACTGATATATGGTTATATCATCATCAGTATTACTACAACTTTGGTAAATTAATTGGTAGAATAATAGTCAATTTTATTTAATTTAAATTTCTAAAAATACAGTAATTTATTATTATAAGATCGTGATGGGAGCTAAAAAATAAGTAGTTCCTTACTTGCCAATCTGCTTTGTCCAATTTATCATTAACCTAAACATGGAGAAGTCATCACTAAATGTAAAAGGATTGATGGAAATATTCAAGTGTTATTGTCGTATTAAGCATATAATTTTGTCTGTGTTAATAAGTCATATTAATTTATGACTGAATTTCATAGAAAAAAACTTCACGGAGAAAATATAAAGAATTTCATCAAAAATGGAAAGTAGAATGATATAAAATATTTTATTAAAAAAACTTATTTAAAATACGATGGAAAATGCTTTTAAAAAGAAAAGAACTTTAAATTTGACCAAGCAATTATTTTGGAACGCTAAGATATTTCTTTCTGAAGAAATATTGAACATAATTTAAAACTGAAATTTTTTAAAAAATAAAAATTAAGATCATTTACAAATATGATTTATGTCATATTTGAAAATATTCAAAATTAATAATTATTGTATGCTGGACATACAAAAAGTTTTCTGAATTTATTTGTGGAAATAATTTAAGTTATCGGTGAATGATGGGGAAGTTTATTGTTTGTATCAGAAGACATTGAACCTCAGTAAATATGGAAAAGTTAGAAGAATTTGAAAATTGTCTTAATGAAGAATATCAAAGATATTTAAATTAGAAATTTACATAGTAATGAATGCCTGAATATTTTAAAATTTTGGAGATAAAAAAATATTAATTATATCAGTTTGGATATCATGGAATAAAAGTACACTTAACATATTTAATTTGAACATTCATTTTAGATTTTATTTGCAATGTTGAGAATTGGAGCATGTGTAATTATTGGCATCAAAAGTGTGGTTACTAAAGTTTTACCAGGAGAAAAAGACACTTCCTGTAATGAACTTATTATCAAGAAAAGAACATTTCATCGCAAGAAAGTTTAATGGAGCTGTTGTAAATATAATTTTAAATTGGTTTTACTAAAAAATTTATAGTAATGCTTATTCACAGTATAGAGATAGAACAGGAACATAGATCATTAAAATTATTTACTAACCTAGTAATTAAAATTTTATTGTAAAGAAAAAAATTTTTTAATTTTTAAAAGAAAAAAACTTAATATATTTTAAAGTGTGATAATGTGGAATAAACGATAATAAAATGTTTTTAGTTTGTAATCCAGAAGACATTGACTAAGTAATTGCCAACAGAAGTTACTTATGGTAATAATGTAAAATATTTATGACTTTATAATGCATTTTATTATATTGTGTGGATGTATGGATGCGTAAATAAAACACGATACCTACACATAATTTATCATCTGTTTAGTTATTTTAAGAATATGCATAATTTTATTGATATCATAAAGATATTTAAATGTAAGGGAAATATAAGTATATGATTCTATTATAACTGAACTGGATGTTTTATTTGAGTAGTTTAAAGTATTAAAAATATGACATTGAATCTGAGTGTTTATACTTAAGTTTGAGAACTACCAAAGGATAAAATAATCTTGTCTTATTACTTAGTTAGACTGTTATTCTAAAAATGAATTTATTTATTATTATAGAAATGTGGAGATGAATTTAGCGATGTAAGGTGATAGATCTTTAATGATAATATCTTAGTATTTGGTTGCATAAGACCAGGATAGTATTGTATGTAGGGTTTATTCATATGGGAATAAGAGTATACTATAATGATGATTATGCAAGTATAGATAACATAGCCCTATAACTTGTGTATATTCATAGCAGTGTTTATTTTCTATGTGTTAAAGTTTAATGTGCCATAGTGCTGAATAAATAGCCTGGACATTATATTTGGTAGTAGAGGTTAATAGACAAATAAGTCATACCTCATTTCTTGTACACTGTGACCATGATGGTTAGTTGATAATGGTGTTATTAAGTTGAAGTCATAGTTTATCCCATATGCTTACTTGTCTATTTATTAATGAAATTTATTGGATTACATCGTAAAGGATGGTCGTTTTAAAATCGGAAATAATAAATAAGTTTGGAAATACAAAATTGTTCTTAAAGTGTATAAGATAAGTTATGTTGCTTAGAGTAAAAAATTATAAGAACATAATTTCATCAGTGAAAGAATCATAAAACTTCTTATATTTAAAAATGATATATTTTTTTTTGTAAAATAAATAATTGATAATTAAAAGAGATTTATAACGATATTATTACTTATTAAGAATTTTAAAGACAAACTTTTAATGCATATTTTTATTTACAAGTAAAGGTAATAGACTGAATCATGTTTAATGAATGTAAGTAGTCATAGTTTTTATAAAAATAATTTTATGACAACACACAAATACATATACTATATTTAAAGTTTAAAGTAATAATTAGTAAGCAGCTTAGTTTGATGGTATGCTATTAATCAAGGTCATTCACATAATTATTTATTGAAGAATGACTATACAAAATAATAAATTATTTTTTTAAAACTAAATAATAAGAATAAGTTCAGAGTAAAAGTATTATCTTATATGTTTTAAAACTTAGTGAATTAATAAAATTTAATAACTGTAATAAAAATTATATAATAATATTTTGAAAATAAGAGATATTTTAAGAAAAATGTTCTGTATCCTATATTTTAGATCATTTAATTTATATTGTAAAAGTACTTAAATGTGAATAAATAGAATTCTTTCAGATTGTAAATAATGTAAATAATTTTACTGTTAAGTTTGTTAATAAAATTGTTAAACTTGTTTATAAGTCTTGGTGTTGACTCAGTTTCTTCACATCACAATTACATAATCACAGATGATTATAATTAAGACATAATATTTGCACATCATAAATAAAATTGTTATTTAAGAGTTATAATATTTTTATTAATATGTTTTATTTAAGAAGTTTTACTTATTGTATTATTCTAATGGTCATGGAATAATTACCAAAGATTTACATTGAATCATCTTAGTAATGATTGCCACATATTCTCAGATTATAATATATTATATATATTTACTTAGGATGCCATGTTAATAAGAGAAAATTATATTACATTATTATTATGTGATATACATGAACAATATTATAAGTAGAAAGATGGGAGAGTGAATTATAGAATAAAGATTAGTATTACTATTTTGTTATTATTCGTATTGTTGAGTTGTAGTTAGGAATGATATTAAATCCCTTATCATACTTGATTACAAAAGTTATAATTAATTTAGAATTATTTTAAGAGAACCTGAGATAATTTGAGTTATATTAATTTTAATAAAGATATTCAGATTAATTTGTTAAAAGTTATGTACTTAATTAATTTTGATTAAAGACGTAAGAGTACTATAAATGTAGCTTTAAGTAATAGGAATAGGGATAGTATTTTTATTCCATTAAGGTGATATGCTGTGGGATATTAACTTAACGTAATCGCTCTGCCACTTGTAAACTCACTTCATAGTCTCATGATTTGATTATATATTCATTTATTTAATTTTATAAAACAGAACTATATTATTTATTAGTTAAGCCAATGTGATAATTAATATTATTTAAAAATATAGTTATTGTTGATTTAGATACATTTAGATGAACATAATTATTTATCTGAGCTAGATCAAGTGATTACAATTACATATTTCCTGGAGGTGAGGGTACAATATATATATAAAATTTCAAAGACTTTCATATATATGTAAAATGGAAAAAGTATATTAAAAAAAGGTTTATAAAGTTAAAATTATAATATGAGTTATGTTCATCTTACTTTTTGGAAAAAAGTGAACTGGATGTTTCTAAAATGTATCCAGAATGAGAGAGATTGGTTTGACTTTTGGGCTAAAGGATAATTTTGATATGATTGAACTAAAATGAAAGATGTACTGAGGTAAAAATGAATTTGAATATATATATATATATTATAACAGGGCTGAGTTCAAACCCTGTTCTAAGTCAGAGGGTAATACTATCGAGCATATATATCTAATTAAATCAAAAGTAATGTAAATTATTATTTTTTTTTGTTGTGGTCTTGTATGCGAGTGCATACTTATATATTTAAGTAATTAAATAAAAACAGATTGAAATATAAGAGATGGGGGATTATATGGTTTATGTTCTGATATTTATTTATACGCATGTTTATATTGCTGCATGAGTGAATAAATGTAATAATTTCGTAAAAAGAAATAGTTATTTTACTTTAAAAAGAAAGATTCCAAGATGGTCGATTAAAGGAAGAATGTCACAAATTATAAAAAAATTAATTAATTGCAAAGAAAGGACCCAAACAGTTGCAGATCACTATCTTGAGACAAAGACATTTTAATTAATAAAATAAAATGTTAAAAGTAATAGATAATGAACGGTCAAGTGTAGATCGCAAGGTAAATTGGAAATACCTAAGCTTAGATAAGAGAAACAAAGAAAAGAAAAGTATTGAAAAGATTTTTGTTTTGCAAACCACATGTTTCAATTAAAGAAGAAAGAACAATAGCATGATTAATGAGAGTCAAAAAGCTGAACTGAGAAGGATATATATAGCTGTGACTGCCACGAGCAGGATCGTAAGAAAAAGTTAGTAAAAAGAAAAAAGTTTATAATCGAAAAATCATGAACAGGCTGGTGTAGAAGAGCAGAATGGGCCAGGCTATGCCATTCATCCTGTGGAGAGACTACTGTCATTGTTAATGTAGGAGCAAAGCCCTTCTTCAAACCATGAAAAGAACAGCATTCACCGGACGCCACTGATTGCTTTATGGAAATTGACCAAAGAAAGAAATCTTTTAATCTACACCCGGGTGAGATAAACCAAACATTTTTGTAAGTGATAATAACTATTTTGAATGAAAGCATGTCCTATTAAATAATGCGTAAAAGGGTTAAAGTAAATGAATAAAATGTTGAAATAGTACCCTGTATATGCCTTAATAGACAATGCCTGATTGAAATTGTCTTCAAGCTATGATCTGTATTTTTGTATATTGCATTTATAAACTTGTGCGAGTGTATTTACATGCGGGTTATTTAGTTATTCGGGCACAAACCAATATCCAATTCTGGGATTCTATCGGTTTTGTTTTATTATTTGTTTTATATTAATAAATATTAATTAGTATTATAAATTTAATTGTGTGTGTTAGCGTTAATTTCTTAAAATAATATTAAAAAGCAAAAAGTAGGAAAGCAAATGAATCGTTCATGTGCTACATGCACATATTTATATGTTCCCTCCACCTCTTTCCCACGGTCACCGACTACTACCCCTGAGTGAGCTAGCCAGAGGTACAAGCTCTAACCACCAGAAATAGATACTCATTCTCTCCCAGCATAATTCTTATTTATTCGTAGGTAAGATTGGCGTGTGAGGTCATTATTGATGCTTATAAATATGCTGGGTGAGTAATTAGAGGGCATCGCAAAACCAACCACACATATATGTGTTCATATTATAAATTTCTGTTAAATAAAAGAGCAAAACTTAAGTTTAAAATACATAATAAACGTATATCACATATATACGTGTTTACGCCAGAATAAACGGTTACAATATATATATATATTAAACTTATTATTTCATTAGTATTTGTAGTGGTTTTGAGGACTAAGACAAAGGAAAGAGTAGGGAATATATATTTAAAGTTAATTCGAGAAGAAGAAATCACAAATTAAATTTCTTATTTACAAGTATAACTTTTGGTTAAACATAATACTAATTAGAAAGTCAAATATTATGCACCTACAAATGCAGTCATGATACATTATATATGTCTGCATATTTAAATGTTCACGTGTGTGAAGATTTAAGTTTTAAACACCAATGTATGAGAAGTTTACCAAAAAAGATTTGTAATAAAAAATTGCATATTTTTTTTAGATCTTACAAATTAAATTTCCTTTAAAGTAATATTCATTTGATGCAATAAACCAGTCTAAACATCTTTACCATTTTTTCAAAGTAATACTGAAACTCTCATAATGTGATACTTTTGAACATCTTGCCTTTATCATTTTTTATTCATCTCTTCCAAATCCACAAAAAATTCTTAAGTGGCATTTTTTTTATTTAGGGTAATAAAAGGAAGCCTCACAAAATGAGATCAGGTGGATACAGTTGATGAATAAACTGGGTCATATTATTTTTAATTAAAAATTGGTTTCAAACTCAAGGCTTTGTGAACTAATGCATTGTCATGATGAAGCTTGCACTTTCCACTTTGCTACAAATCTAGACATCTTTATTTTACCATATCACACAAATGTTTCAGAACTTGTAAGCAAAATGCCTGATCATTATAATGAATTCTGAATAAACAATTTCATTTACATTTTTAAAAAATCAGCAGCACCTGGATGTTGGCTTTGCTATTTTGGCATGTGATGAAGTTGACACTTCCATTATACCACTCATAAATTTATATTTTCACCATGAAAGTTTGCTTGTGAGTTATTGCAAAATAAGAACTATTTCTCCTGCAGTTTTCCCTGACAGAACAGAATGGCAAAGTTGTTCCAATTTTTCAATCATCACAAAAATTGACAAATAAGCAAGAGACACTTAAAAAAACTTCAGTACATGATATCACAACTTTACTCAGTGACAATAATCAGCAGATAATGCAGGGGAATCTCACAAAAAACATCTAGTAGCAACAGCGTGTACTACAATGCACTCAATCTTCAGAGAATGAGTAGTTTCTTTGGGTATTCTCTCATAAATAAAGTATAATAATATTTCTTAAATGATTTAATAAGCAAAGTTATGAGTTCATTTTTAAAATTCTATATCTAAATAACTATTTAAAAAGTAAAAAAAAATGTTTGTTTTAAAACTAGATTAATTAACTAATTAAGGTTACTAATAATTGGAATTCAAAAGTGAAAAATAATTTAGTATTGTTTTGATTTTTCTTATACAATAAAACAATAGGACATATAAAGTCTATTATTTACATTTTGAAATTTTGTTATTAGTTAGCAAGATAGTTTTGACTCTTAATTATTACTGTAAAAAGAAAAAATATTTTATTCAATTATGCTATTTATCAGGTTGGCACTGTAAAACAAAATTTTGAATGAATTAAATTACTTTTTTCTAGATTTTACTACAAAAAAATTAAATTACTGGAAAAGAATTTATATAGAAGAAAATAAGTCTGATTCTGTATTCATGTCAAAGGACTCTGAAACACCAAAACATCCAACCAGTAATTAAAATATTAGATAAGTAAATCGGAAGTCACAAGAAATAGTTAAAAACTTCTTAATGTTTTTTTTCTTGGATTGTTTGTCCCAACTGTAAAGTCATGATCTATATATTACTCCATATGCATAATCATAATTATTAACTTTTCCAATAATCACAATAAAAAATTTTCAATGTTCCCAGAAAATGTAATATTTCCAATTTTTTTTTACATAGCACAATGTATAATACATATTGAAAAGATTGTTTGTAAGTTTTTAAATACTTTGAAGTTCAGAGACAATTTTACATTGTTATTTAAAATCAACTACACAATATTTACCCAATCAGAAGCAAAAATGCAAGTGTAAAAAGACCTATTTAAAAGAAAAGACTTTTATTATTACTTTAATAAAAGAAAAAAATAACTTAAATATTTTTATGTAATTTTTTATAGAAAAAATATTTCTGGAGTAATGTATATGGTCCCTTGTTTTATAAGAAGATATATATGGGTCAGAGTAATTTATATAAAAGTAGGGTTAAAAAATAAATATTGCAGTTTTGCTTTATATATACATGTAAAGGATACAGGCTACACTATTAGTTTTGATGAGGCTAAGATTTTTTTTGAAAGAAATGAAATAAAAAGAAAAATTAAAGAATATTTATTATTAAAAATTTATAATTCTGAAGCAATTAACTTGTTTAAAAGTTCTTCTAAGATCAAGAGTATGTGGAATGCAAGTGGAATTTTGGGTAATATTTAATATATATTTGTTATCTTGTAATCCTTATACTTAAGAAGTCTACCTGTAGCAGTGAAACCATTGGTTGTATTTTAGACATTATTTTCTTTGGCTAGTTTGGTTTAGTCATGAATTTGGGGTAATTTTGATTAATTTATATATACACACACATATTATAATGACCAGCCAAACTATTTATTTAATTTATATAAGCACCATCTGACATTAAATATCAAGAAATATACTAATACATTTAGATATTTAAGTAATATTTGCTTTAATAAAAGGATGATTACTATTACACAGTTCCTATTTGCAATATCTGGCTAGATCCTGAAGAACATAAATTGCTCCTGATGATATGGACATGGAATAAATATGCAAACTAGACAATATTATATATATGAAGATTATCACATTATAACAACAATAGTCTAATTACAAAATATAATTGTCATTCAAATTATAATGTTCTTTTTTTAAATAAACCATTTTTTCCCAATCTCATATTATTTAGTTCACACACATGGAGAAAAATAAAATTATTTATAAAGTGTTCAAGGTTTATGTAATTAATTGTAAATATTAATCTTCCATTACACTAATACAGTTTAATAATCAATTACATTTGCGGAACAGCAACCACTGACCTCAATATACTTAAAATAAAATTCTGCATATGGCCCAACTTATAAATATAAGCCATTTATTTATGTCATAAGTTTTCTAACATAGATAACTACTACAACTATAATAAATTGCCAATTAATATTGCAATCCTGATTTAATAAAAGAATTAATTTATGTAAAATTAAAAAGATTTATAATAAACTTTACGTTAAAATTATTACTCTCATTATTTAACACTTGGATGCTTTATGTATGGATATCTTACATTTAAAATGAATATTCATCTTCCATTACCTTTTTTAATGACAATTTCTAAAAAATAATGTTTGGTTAATGTGTATATTAAGGAATAATTATTTTCATAATGTTAACATGATATATGTATATATATAATATGAGATGAATTTCTTTTTTTAAAATCATTATTTTTAACATAAGCTGCATTTAAAAGCAAATAAGTTTAACTTTTTTTTTAAATTTATAATATAATATATAGTTTGTTAATATAAATTATAAACTTATTATGTTTTAGATAAAGTCTAAATAGTTTTTTAATACAAAACTTACAAAGCAAGATAACCATGGTTTGTTTTCTTCATGATGCCAAGTATTAAATCATTCATGTTATCATAGTATCATTTAACAATCTCCAGTGTTGAAATAAGAAGGAAGTGTTGCTTCTTTTTTATCAAGGATTTGTTTGAAAATAACATGTCAAGTATTTCAAATGTCCAGGTTAGATTTGCAGTTGGCAGTTTTTACTTTTTTACTCTCTCAGCATAATGAATGGTTCAATATGGCTTGAATAAAGTGAAAATCTAGAATAATTTCTTGAAGAAAAATTGACTTTATATAAGTTTTACTTCTTTCTGTATTTTTTTTGATTACCAATGATCCAGTTTTTCAACATACATGATTTTGTTTTTGTTTTTAACATCTTTTTATTTTAACTAAACAATTTTTGAAAACACTTTAATTGATTAATTTGCAAAACAATTTAATTGCCTGATTTATTTTTAATTTTTACATAAACAGGCTTAATCTTTTTTATAATTGAGTTGTTTTGTAATACATTCAAGGCAGGTAGATAGGTAGAGAGGGAGATAGGGATGGAGGAATTTCTTTTAAATTTAAATATTTGTAAACAATTATTACAACTTCTACATTATCTAATATGATGCTTAATAATTTATTTCAACTTATATTTAATATTTTATATTAAACAATTTGTTTTATTTTATTAGTAGTAAATTATACAATAAACATTTTTTTAACTTTTGAATGCCATATTTATTAGCATCAACACAACTTCTAAAATCATCTTTCAACCATATGTAAAACACTGAAATTAATAAGATATTATTCATTAAAATGTATATTATAAGTATAATTTTTCTAATTATACTAAACTATGAATTTAAAAATAAGTACATAAATTAAGTCATAAACAATATAAAGTGTTTGATTCATTGATATTTTTATTTAAATGTGAATGAGTATAAAACTGAACTGCATAATAAATTAAAATTTACCCTGACTCCTACAAGGAAAGCTTCTTCTCCAATTCCAGCTTTGATAGTTCTAAAAACACAAGATCCCTAAAAGTAAAAATTAGTACAGTATATATATATATATATATATATACTGTACTAATTTTTACTTTTATATATCCCTATATATATATATATATATATATATATATATATAAGGGACTTGAATTCAAACTTTCAAGCTCCCTATCCAATCCATCTTATACAACTAATGTACATGACCAGATACAAGTGAAAAGATAAATTATCTCCAATCTACGTATTTTATGCTGAACCAACACACATCAGTTGATCCAGATCACCATCTCTCCCACATATATATAATCAGTACCCACTTTATATTAAGATAGAAAATCTTCAAACTTTAATGTGCAAACTTCAGTCATCTTGACTCTAAAACTTTTCAGCCATCCGTGTCCCTTATAATTACATTAAGTTTAGTATGCACAATATCATGTATTTACATATTATATAAACATTTTATTTGTATATATATATATATATATATATATATATATATATAATACAAATAAAATGTTTGTTAATTAAAAAACTATGTAATAACAATAAAAATTAATAAATATCATGGTAATTAATTAGATTTAAAATAGGCATTGTCATATTTTTTTTAAAAAAAGATTATCATCATGATTTTATGTACTTTTAACTATTTAAGATTATCAAGTGATGTTTGTTTTAATTTTGGAATTATTATAGATACAGCAGAATACAAAGTAATATTCACAATTTATATATATATATTGTAATTATATATATATATTGTTTTTAATTAACGGATATTTTATTTATTTTACATATATATATATATATATATATATATATATATATGTAATACATAGTTTTATATATTAAATTTTATATCTTTCTATAAAAATATTACATAATATTTTGATAGGTTTTTTGTATTAATATATTTTATTTCATATTGTAGCAATAATACACTTAAATTAATAACCAACAAGTTATATTTTGATTTATGTGTGTGCATGTTTAAATGTATAAATTTAGAATCACGTATGTTATATGTTTTAATATAGTATTATTATTAAAAGTATTTGAAAATGTAATCATGTGTTATGTTAATGAACAAATGTGTTTTTTTCTCTTACATGTTTATTTGTTTAATTATTTTTAATCTCTGACTTGTAATTTAATAAGAGATTGAAAATCATTGTCATTTCTTTTTAAATTAAAAGAAAACATTTTGTTTAAGAATTCTGGTGTGCTTATAAAACTCTAATTAAGTGGAATAATGACTCAATGGATTAATTAAAGTAAATTTGAGCTGGTCATTAGATACTGTTTCTATGTCAATGACCTAAATGTTCCACCAGTAAGAAAATTATATAAAATATCCATGACTTAAATTAAGACATTCTCTCTATAATTTGTTATCACTTTAGTTGCTGGAATGCATCTTGCAGTAAATATAGTTCAAAACATAATATATATATTAAATGTTTAATTTAAATTGCACATTGCAAGGCTAAGTAATAATAATGTTTGCTCCAAAAAGCAAATTGTCTTTTGAAAAGTTACCAATTGTAACAGCTCAAACAATGGAATTATTTTAAGTGCATTCTAAGAATTATAAAATGCATACAAAGTTTTGCTTTATATGGATTAATATGCATTTATTGTGCCAATAATTAATTTGTCAAGGTTATGACCCATTGGATAATGATTTAGATTTAATAAAATAATAATCTAATTATTTTAAGAAGGATAAAACAATTCTTATTAATTTGTATTAACTAAAATTTTAAACATTACTATAATCTTCCTAGGATTATTTATTTGAATAAACTCCAAAATATTTTTTAAAAAATGGAAATAAGCTCTTAGGATTACTATACTATTGAAAATATCATCATTTCATGGATTTTTCTTCACATGCATTTAACAAAGGAACTTTAGAATAATTGAATACTATGTGAATGAACTTTGTTTAATATTTTATTATTTAAACAACAGGTCATATGTCTTATTTATTTAATAGTTATTTATATTATTATTGTTTTAAGATCATTTAATGTACATATGTATATAGATGGATATATTCTCTTATTTTTCTCCTTCACTTTTTTTGCACATCTTCATATAATCATATATATTATTTATAATACTTCACTCATATACACTTTAATGCAATTAAGTTTCTTAAAAACTTCTTTATTTTCTTACAGTTTCGACTGTCCAGCAGTTTTCTTCAGAGCTCCATCTTCCTTACAGTTGTTTTAACTTTAATTAAAGTTAAAATAACTGTAAGGAAGATGGAGCTCTGAAGAAGACTGCTGGACAGTCGAAACTGTAAGAAAATAAAGAAGTTTTTAAGAAAATTAATTTCATTAAAGTGTATATGAGTGAAGTATTATAAATAATATATATGATTAGATGGACATATATATATAAATAAGTAATCAGCAAGAAAATTTTAGTAATTCTAAGATAAAATTTAAATAATTATAGTAATCTTTTACTTAATGATTTGTTTTCATTTTTTATAGACGATCATAAATATAAATTTGAAGTATATATACAAAGTAATAAACTGCTTATTATTTGGAATAAGTAATACATTATTTATAAAATAACAATTATAATAAATTGGCTATTTTATTTGTAATATAAATGATCCGTAAGAAAACTAAAATAGATTAACATTTTTCTTTTGGAAATAATCATTTTCTTTGTAATGAATATATGGAATATATTAGCATCTTATTATAATTAAAACAAGCAGAACATTTTAAAATAAATTATTTCAAACTATTAAACATATTAAACAATATCTTATTTATTTGTAGATAAAATTGTTTTATTTGTTAAACTTGAGTTAATAGTTTTATTTGATTTTGTAGGTATGTGATATAGCAATAATAGTTCAAAATATCTTTTCAATCATAAAAATTTAAAATTTAATTAGTCAAAATATTATAAATTTTATACTTTATTATAATTCAGCAATTCTCCAAGGTGAACTTAATGTTTTCATAGGCATAATCTCTCCTCAAAGTGTTAAAAGTGATACAATACCAACCATATGTGAAAGTTGTCAAAACTGTCAACGTGGGAAAGAAAACAGATGTTGATACTTCAATACCAATGAGAATACATTATCCATTAAGTAAGACTTAAAATATGTATATATATTTGGGCCAGGGATACTGTCTTCTTTGAAAAATGATTAATAATAGTTATTAATATATTTCCATAATGTGCTTTGTATCAATGTTGTACTGCAGAAAATTTGAAACCTGTCAATTAAATTATAATAATGTGATATCTCTGTATGTAATGAACAAATAATGAAATTATGTATAAGTGATTGTGATCTGGGCCAATTGATTGGGGCTGGTTCAGAATGAAATGTATATCTTGTTAATTGTTTATTTTTTGAAACATGTCTTTCATCATATATTTAGTAAAGTGTAAATGAATTGTATTTAATCCATAAAAAATGTATACATAATAAATTAAATTTGGGGTTTCTCTAGAAATAATGTGTATTCTTTACAAAGTGTATGTTTCTAATATACCTATGGTGTGAAGATTGGTCTGATTTTTGGGATGATGGACAGTTGTGATAGGATTGCAAACAATTATATATAACTCATTGAAAGCTACAGTGACAATATTCACTCACATTTCATCTGTATGTTCTATTTTCATGTTAAATTTTGGTCTACCTGTGAATATTTTTTTCCAATAACATAAGCCATTTTTTACTCATGATTAAATCAGAGTTTTAAGAGATCTTGGAAACTTCTGACCTACTAAACATTAATTAAAAGTAGAGTACATTTAACATCTAGACATATAACATAAACAAATATGATGAATGTATGGCAAGATGTATTTTTTAAAATTACAATGACTATAATACATTTTTAACTAATCCGTTCTAAAATAATTTTACATTGTTTCTAATATTGTATATAGTTTACAGTCTGATTCTTTTTATTAATATCTTAATTGTGTTTTTCCAAACTCTATGAAAAGTAAATAAATTTATTAATATTCACAAATGTTATTTTCTAGTAGCTTAAATGCTTTATTTTTCTATATGTGATTTATTTATATATGATGCTAGTTGTATAGTGTGAGACATGTTTCACAACTCCAAACACTTACTTAAATTTAACCATATATAATTGTTTATGCATTCACACTTCTATAATTAGATTATTAGTTAATCAAAGGAATATTATAGTAATCAAAATAATTATTTTGGCAATCTAAACATCATTAGGTAAATTGAATGCAATAAGAAATTATTTTTTTCAATATAATTTAAATTTGTTTATATTTAATGCACATTAATAATTTTAATGATTTCACCTTTTACATTCTTGACGATAATAAAACGGAATATTAAATTTTCTTTCCATAAGTGACTCATTTATATATAATATTAATGCATTATAATTATGCACATCACAGTCGTAATTCATATGCAAAGAAAATTAATTGAAATATATATCCATATTACTTAGTAAATTAAAAAAAATGCATTCAAGTCTATGCCTATCAATGGTAATATAATGTAATAAAGAAAAACGATTATTCAATGCAATACATTAACATTAATTTATTTATCCTATCATTTAGTCATATTCCCATAAATATCTTTTTAATTATTCAGCATAATAAATCAAATACTTAAATATAGTAACAAAAAAGCTTTACTTTCACTCATTATTTTTTTAAACTATGATTCGTATATTGTAACTTTGCTATTAACAAAATCTTATAATTCGTTACATTCATTTAAAACCTTTGTTAAGATAAAAGTCTTTTATGATTACTAAATCTTCTCTTAATACAGAGGTATATGTGCAGTATATTTGTTATAAATATAAATAATATTTTAAAGTACATTAACTATCATATAAATAATTAATTCCCCATAAGTTATGACTTTATTAATAATTTAATTTATTTACTTTATTAATTTTATAGTCTTATTTAATATTAACATTTCAATTTATTCTAGGCAATAAATTAAAATTTAAATGTGTAAATAATAGTAAATCATATAAAAATAATTGAGCTTTTTATTAATTTTTTTTAATAGTTTACTAACAAGTATTTTAAAAATTATACTCATTTTTATAAATTAAAAAAGAGACTGCGTTCAAAGAAATTAATTTAACATGAGAGAAAAATTATTACGATGCAAATTTCTATATCTTCATCTATTTTTTATATTAACAATATTCGTCTTGAATTTATCTTATTTTTTTTCTTTACATTTTACTACAAAAGGCAAATTAATAAATTATTTCAAAATATCTTTTAAATTAAGTATAATAAATATAAAATAAATTCTTAAAATTAAATGGGAGAGTTTTTTTTAACTATGTCTGAATTCAAAAAAGTTAAGCTACATGTAGTTTATACTAATTTCTTGGGATGAATCCTGGATTACGAAAGAAGTTTTGAATTTTTTTTTATAAAATACATTCCTCTTGATTTTGTGTCTTTTTCATTAGAAAAGGTATCTGATTTTTGATATGCATAGTACATTAAAACAAACATTTCACCATTTAATGTATTGTTATATTTGGATATATTTGTTTGTAAAAAAATTGTTTGTAAAAAATGTAATACAAGATTTAAATGACTATATATTGTTAGAAACCATTCCAAACATACATAAATTATTTCTTATGACTGCCAAAACATCACATAATGGTGGGTCTACTGTATGGAGTGTTTGGTTTTTTATGACTGTTGGCATCATTTTCGTAATTATTTTGGTGATATTTTTTTCATGAGGCTTATTTAACCTTTAAATTATTTTGATTATAATTTCCGTTTATAAATGATGACATCATTTTATAAATGAAGATACATAAATTAGGACTTGCTTCTCATAATGGTTTAATAGAGTCTGGAAGACACCTTTTTCTTTTATTCACATATGTATTTTTTGATATAATTTTAACCATGACATATTGAATGTTCTAAAACACTATCATGAACACTTGTAACACTATTGATCCAGATGTACTCATGCCAAAATAAAATTATTAATGATGTCTCAAATATATAAAACTATCATTTAAAGTTATAAAATATTGCCATTTTCTGAAAGTTTTGATATTGCAAAATAGGCAATACATAATATAAATATGAGTTAGTCAAATAATTATTAAAATTGACAATAATGCCAATTGTAAATGAAACATTTACAACTGATGAGAACACCATCATGAACTAGTTATCAATGCAGAAAATCAAAAGCATAATCCAAATCTAAATGTAACATGTATTTGTTAGAGCTGAGTTAATAATTTATTTAGCAGTAAGGGAAAACCTTAATACCCATAGGAATGCGATTTTTTACCAATCTATGGTAAAGACTGCATTGTATTACAATCTGATATTGCTCTTACAATCAATTCATCGCATTCATTTATTTAACTAGGATGGATTGAGAACATTCACACTAAACCAACTAATAACTAGATGCCCATTTACTGACCAATATTCAATACTTGGTTTGGCTATATCTGCTTATTTAAAAAAAAAAACCTATGCCTAGTTTGTTTGTCAAGTGAGGAAAAAATCTTAAGATTTACCTGGTCAATGTCAAAGTCATGAACATGGCAAGCTCTTTACGATTCACTGTATATATTTAAAAACTCTGGGAGTGATAAAAAATATCTAATGTCTTACGATAAAAGTAAAATTATTTCAAAATAGAAAATATTCATTAAAATATATAGAATTTATTTTTTCTATTTAATTAAAATTATGCATTAATTTAAAATCACTCACTTTAAAATAATTTATTGGGAGATCAGAAAGAGGCTCTTCGTCGGAGTCAATTTTTTGTTTAGAAATTCGTAGAGGATGAGATAAAAAACTTGAATCTGCTTCAAATGCTTCGAACATTTCTTCTAAAATAAAAGAATCTTCCTAAAAAGAATTCATTTTAATAAATTTATGATTATAATATCTACAAATAAAAAGAAATTTCTTAGACTTAGAAAAAATAGCATGATTAATATATTTCATTTGAAAGAATTATTTTATTTAAACAAAAAAGAAATAGATTCATATTTTTCTGAAAAATTATGACTTAGAGTAATACATTCAATCAGATATGAGTAACTATGGGATATAATAATTTTAAATGATGCTTTGGCTTAGATGAGATTTATTCCGTATTTATATATCATTGGGAAAATTCAAAATCTTTATTTCATATATGTTTAAAAAACTTTGGCAACATGCTGCTGTTATGTTGCCCAATTAAAAATGACCATGCATTTATTACTTAGAAAATGCCACAAACAATATTGTTTGTCCATACAATAGACATAAATAATATTTAACAAAAGTGACTAGGTTTTGTAAACTTGTAATATTTTTCCATATGACATAGCATTAGCCAGGAGGCAAACCCACAACTGTCTGCAACCAACTACTTGCTTGCAAGGCAGAGGTGATGACCTCTCGGCTAACAACGCTTGACAAACTTGTAATATTTATTACAATTATTCATGAAAAACAATTATATCAACCATATACAATAGTTGAGCCAATCTCATAGCAAGATAAAATTTACTGTCCAATCCTATTTTAATTTATATTAGACAAATTCCTATAATCATATACTTCATGCATAATAAGGCAATTATTAGTCATGCCATTGTTTTTTTTTATTATTCATTCATGGAAATAAAATATGGTAAAAAAAAAGCGAATTCATTATTAACACTATCAAAAATTCAATCTTTCCAGTATTAATTTTTATTTTGCTGTCTAAAATATTATTGAGATTTCCATCCCTATCAAATTCATGCATCTTGTAGCCCTATTGCTGTTTCATAATACACTGTTATTTCTGATACAACTTTTTATAAAACATCCAGTATATTTTTGAAACTCATTTTCAAATATATCTAACTGATTTAGTATTTTAATGAGCATAATGGATAATTTTTGAAACTGAGTGACCAGATATTAGAAAGTCTTCTAATTCTTATGATGTTGATTATGTATCCTAAGCATATGTATTATGCATATGTATTTTTGAATAAACTATACAAATTATAATCTCTATTTGCCATTATGTTTCTTAAATGTTGTCATTAAATTCTGCCTGCTCTTATAATTTTTGTTGTTGTAGGTCATTAACCCATGGTGATTTTTATATATTATATGCTGATTTTCATGGCACTATCATTTTGTTTAGAATGACTTCAAGAAGTGAATCCTTTTGTATAAATATTTTTAGTGTAATGATACTGAAAGTGAGTTGAGGTTAAGGTGGACTTTTCACTACTTACATCAGATAATAAATGTTAGGGACTGCATTTTTTTGCTTATTGTAGAAGGAGGTATTTTATTTCATGGAAAAATAATTTAAATTATTCATTCTGATTTATTTTTAAACGTATTTTTATTTATTAACCTTAAACAAACATCTAAAAAATTGAATTGACTTTAATGTATAAAGAAGGGGTATAGAATTGTGTGGCTTTTCACATTATGCAAAAAATGCCAAATATATTTCCTATTTGATTTGATAAGTAATTGAATAATTAAAAGCTGTGACTTATATACTCATCAATATTGTTTTAATGGGAGGGAATTTGAATTCAGGCATTTAAGTTCCCTTTAGTCATCCACTCCATCTTATACAACCAATACACATGACCAAAGGGAGCTTGAAATTCTGAATTCAGATTCCTTATAATTACATCTAGCTTAAAGTATATATATTATACTTGTATTTAAATATTTCAATATTGTTTTAGAAGATAGAATCTATTACTAAAGTAAATGATCAATAATAATAGGATTTAATGGGCCTGGTAAAAATAGAAGATTGAATAAAAATGTTAGTTATATCTGGGATAAATATAGTTTGCTATATAAATTGAAAACATTTGTAAAAACATCATAATTTGGTTTAGAGTTAAGTTTTTTTTATTTATTTAATCATAATATTACTTATTTAAAAAAATCTATAGATAGTTATAAGGAGGACCCCAAAATAACCAGAATTATATCCAAACCATATCAAATCAATTTTCACCTTAATTAACTTGACCGTTATGCTCAAATTTCGAACTCAGGAAAGTTTAACAATTTACTCTCTTCAGAGGTTCCTATCAATATTCTAAAGTAATATTAACAATGAATCTCACTAACTCTTTAAATCAAATAAAACAAAATTGAAGACTTCATTTAATTTAATATAAAAAACATAATTATTTATTTAACAATTAAATAACTTAAATTTTACAATATAAAAAAAAATTATTTATATATCTACCTCCTTATATTAAAAATATAAACATTTTATTTACTTATGGTAGATATATTTTCTAACGTATAACACTACCTGGTTTTACAATGTATATAAAACATAAATATCCAAATATTAAGACTTTTATATTAACACTATTTTACAATAATTAGATTATGCAAATAATCTAATCCAATCATTTGTATATAATACCTTCATTTGTTAAAATGATTGTCTGTAATTTATATTTATTAATATAAAAATATATAAACAGAGCAAAACTCTCCATACAGTATTGCCACCTGTGCTAAACAGAGTAATCAATGGATACCAGAAGGCTTGTGCATAAAATCCCTATCTAATGCCTACTCATCCAATATCCCCAGACTAGTTTCTGGCTTGTGGCCTTCGTCAGTGAGGAGCTTTGGATCTGAGAGCACTGCATCTAAATCTTAGGATCTAATGCAACCCTCTAGCAAACACCTTTTATCTCTACTTAACTACAAAACTATGAGAATGAAATTGAAAACACAAAAAATATTTTCAATCTAAGGTCAATAGCTTATATAGTCATATGGGTCTGAACTTAGTTTAGCACCCATACATTTTGGTGTCTTTGGCTCTTTTACAATCATAGCCACCACTATCCTATTAGGAAGGATTGGTGTTAAACCATTAAGCATATGACTATATAAGCTATTGAGCTTAGATTGAAAATATTTTTTGTGTTTTCAATTTCATTCTCATAGTTTTGTAGTTAAGTAGAGATAAAAGGTGGTTGCTAGAGGGTTGCATTAGATCCTAAGATCTAGATGCAGTGCTCTCAGATCCAAACTCCTCACTGACAAAGGCCACAAGCCAGAAACTAGTCTGGGGATATTTGATGAGTAGGTATTAGATAGGGATTTTATGCACAAGCCTTCTGGCATCCATTGATTACTCTGTTTAGCACAGGTGGCAATACTGTATGGAGTGTTTTGCTCTGTTTATCAACAATTAATGTGCTAGTATAGGAAATGTGATCATGTGATATAAAAATATATACCTCACAACAATGTTAATCATTTATTCACTTATACATTATTGTTATTAGACTATTAGAATTAGTATAAACAATGTAGTGTCATGTCATAGAAAATAATAATATGTGGATTTAAAAATAATTTAATCTCTTACCTCAAGCTCACATTATCCCTTTCCCATATTAACATTTCTTAACCTATATTTAAATCTTTATTAATCATGAATAAAAATAAAAATATATTAAATTATTAATTTTCTCTCATTATTCATAAGAAATGAATACGATGATAAAGTAAATGAAATTAACTTTTCCCAATTATAACTTTCAAAAATCTTAAATGGTATTTATAAAAGTTAATACAATAATCTCAGATGTTCCTTGCGAATCAAAATCCTTTGAAGATGCAGTTTTTGATTCCTTCATTGTTAGACATTAAAGAAAATATTAGGATATCCTAAGTTGACATTTAGTTTCCTCTTTATGCATTGATTTCATCTTCTTAGTACACAGTTCCTTTATTAACAATTATAATTCCATTTTGAAGATCTAATTTTTATAATTTAAGGCATTCAGCAAAAGATGTTATTCATACATATATATTTGATTAGGCAAGTGCATTTTATCTATCACATAATAAATTGGTGTTCTACCCACTTTGCATTTTCTTTATAATGTAAAGTACATTAAATTTGAATGAAGTTTTTATAAATATGTTCTTTTTTTAAAAGCCATTTAGATTTTAAAACATGTAATTCAAACAATTTTTCATAGAACACAAAAATATATTCAGATTACATTCTTTGAACAAATATTAAAAATTTTTTTTTAATGAGTATTAAATTGTTCATCCTATACTGTTCTTTTAAATCGAACATAGTATAAATTTTTATGAGGATATAGCTGACAAAAAATAGAATCCTTAGTCTTCTAACAAAAAGAATAGAATATATTATATCTCACTCCATCAGCTTGATGAAGCATACCCATTCTACATTGTTGCAATAACAATTCGATATTAAAACACTAAGTTAATTTCATTTCCTTTAATTCGATAAACTGTGAACCCAGAGGTCATTTATTACCTTGTCAACGGTCTTTTGTCAACGTCTTTTTTCATTTTAAAAAA